>OZ016501.1:29118630-29179738 GCA_963966595.1 Physocephala rufipes | reverse complement strand
ATATATATATATATATATATATATATATATATTATATATATATATATATATATATATATATATATATATATATATATATATATATATATATATATATATATATATATATATATATATATATATATATATATATATATATATATATATATATATATATATATATATATATATATATATATATATATATATATATATATATATATATATATATATATATATATATATATATATATATATATATATATATATATATATATATATATATATATATATATATATATATATATATATATATATATATATATATATATATATATATATATATATATATATATATATATATATATATATATATATATATATATATATATATATATATATATATATATATATATATATATATATATATATATATATATATATATATATATATATATATATATATATATATATATATATATATATATATATATATATATATATATATGGCGGACCCTTGGCCGCCATGCATTGCGGGCTGTTTTTAATCCATTCTGCAACTTAGTCTTAACAGTTCACCCAGTAGAACCGCTGCCTAATCTTCTCCAGAGATTTCGTAACGCCAAGATGACGTCCACGTGGTCCATTGTGGAACTCCTTTAAAACAGTCGCTCTCCTGGATTTCGGGATTACAGTCAGATCGCACCTATGTTTACCATCCTCACTCTCCCATGTCCGATGCAGTAATCCATTGACCAATTTCAAACAATTCCATTGCACCCAGTACGCTTTGGCCTACGGACTTTCTGGTGCCACCTCTTCCTTAGTCGGCCTCTTATCTATTTCTTTCGCTTCTATTATCTTCACCAAGTGTGTCACCCAGCAGACTGCTCCTGATCGTGCTGGGCTCCCATTCATCAGCACGCTGTAGATTCAATAATCGAATGTCGGCTATACCTTCCCTACCTGGCCATTTATTGAATCTATGACAGCACGCCTCCTATTCCATGGGCGCTGGCATCTGTGTCTGGGATAAACATTTCCCTGGGAACTAGATACGCCAACATTTGAGCAGTACAAAGCAATTTCCTCAGCTGCTGAAAAGAATTGTATTCTTCATCTCCACGCGAATTTGCAATTTTTCACGTCAGATTGTGTAAGCTCCTTGCCACATTAGCAAATCCGGGAACGAAATGTCAGTAGTACGTGCAAAGTCCAAGGAAGCTTCGTTCTTCATGCACATTTGTGGGTTGAGGCCAATATCGTATGGATTTTATTTTGTCCTCCTCTGTAGGTATTCCCTCAATTGTGATCGGAATCGGATCGGATTCGGTTTTAAATTAATTGCATCTCTTTGTATTCAGCCGTAAGCCAGCCGCAGCAATTCGCGGATTCTTCGATTTCGACTTGCCAATAGCAACATTGAAAATCTAGCGTTGAGAACCATTTTGTTCCAGATAATGTGTCCATAGTGTCGTCTTTCCGTGGCAAGGGGTAGCAGTTTTTTCGTGATCTCGCCCAGTTTTCGGTAGTTGACGCAAAACCGGGTGCTTCTATCTTATTTTTTTAACCAGCATGACCGGTGAACTACAAGGGAGTTGATGGTTTTGATGGTTCAATAACATCCGCTTTACAAATTTCCTCGATTATCTGGCCTGCTTCTTCTCGATTTGCCAGCGGGACTGCGTGGCGCCTGCCGAATTGGTCTGCGTCGCCAGTGTGTATCCGATGTTTCACGATGGAGGTTCTCTCAAGTTTATTGTTATTATTAGTAAGCACTGAGCTATATTTCTCCAGCAGTCATCTCGCTTTTGCCCTTTCTGGAGCACTCAACTCATTGAGCCAGCTACTCGTGACTGGAGCTTCAATACTTCCTTTTCGCGCCTCCTTCTTGCACTCCTGTTGATTATTGTCATGGCTGACAACGGCTTCCATTGTCCGATTATTGCTCCTTTATCCATAATGATCGGCGATCTGAACTCGTTCATTACTCGAGATTGGGATCCGCTTATCCTTTTTCGTTTGTACCAAGGTTCGTCCAACAAATATATTCCTCGTTTCTTCTGATGGCTCTACTACCCACAGCTGGTTTGCTCCACAGTCTCCTTCAACGTATGCTCACAAGATTGCTTCGCACTTGGGTGGGATCTATTGACGGTGGCTTACGCTCGCATCCCTGATTTGTGTCCACTAATACCCTAGTGTTAAGGGGTATTTCCATGTTCTGGCCCGTAAGCATTCTCCTCCTCAAATTTAGGGAGGAGGAGACCATGGGCCAACATAAAGTCCACGCCGATTATGACTTCGTTATATCCTATTATCTATGCCACCAAGAAAGTGTGAATCACTTCTAGCGTTCTATCTGAACGTACACACCACTTTCCCGGAGAATGCAGCTTCTCCTGTAGCTGTTCCCAGTTTGCAACCAATCAGCGATTCGATGTTAGGTCTAATCGAACGATGGAATGAGTTGCACCGGTATCCAAACTAAAGACACGCGATCGTCCATTTACAGTCCCGCTCGCGGTTAAATTATTGTTTCGCCGATATATTTGTGAGGTAGATATTGTGGGGCAATCAGTTGTGGTATCCAGTTCACGCCCCTTTGAACTGGTCCATTTTAGTTTAACGACTTCTTATATTCGAGAGCCCCACTTGCATCTTCGGCGGTTCTCTTTCTTGGATTTTCATTTCTCTTTCCACTGGAAAGTTTCCAGGAGCGTTACAATTCCGTGCGATGTGTCCTATTTTCCCGCAGCTGTAACATTTTTTATTTATCTTTGCGTGAGACCAGGTGCGTAATAATCTGAATAAAATCTCTCATGGTTTCTTCCAAAGATTCACTTGGTTCGACCTTCAACCGGTGTACTTTATGCGCCTGTTTGCTATTTCCTGTATCAAAGCAAACGTTACTGCTTCGGCGAATATTTTCTTTAGCATGAAGTAAACTGCACGTTTGGTATCCGTACCCCTGATCCTATTCATAAATGCCTGAGTTTTAAGTAGTTCGATTACTTCTGATGGTGGCTCTGCGTTGGCCAGATGTGCGATCCGCTCTCTTTCTGTTGCATATTCTTGCAACGACTCGTTAGCTCTTTGCTGGCGATTCATCAACTCAATCTGGAATATTTGTTGCCTATTGTCGCTACCATATCGCCGTTCGATTGCTGCCATTAACGCGTCATAGCTACTACGTTCAATTTCAGGAACTGTTTGTAATACTTCAGCGTCGGGACCATTTAGTGATACTATCAGACCTGCAACTTTCTCTGCCGCAGACCATTGTTTAGTTCCTGCTGTTGTCTCGAGTTGTAGTTAAAAATTTTGAACGGTATTGTTCCGTCAAACTTTGGCGCTTTTAATTTCGTAGCACTAACAGCTGCAACTGGTCCGCTTGACTGCTTTTCTTGGATATGACTCCAGTCACACAATCTCTAACTCCAGTCTGCGTATTTTGGTTTCCAAGACATCCTGTCTTGCCTGTAGTTGGGCAGAATTTCCTTCGTTGCCTAACAACTGGTCCTGCAGCTGTGAAGTGCTTTGTGCCAACTCATGCTTTAGGTATGAGGATTGCTGCTTAATGCATGTGGAAAATTGCTCCTCTAATTGTGAGGTGTTTTGAATCATCTGCTCCATGCGTGTGGAAAGTTGCTCCTTCGACTGAGGTGTTTTGTGCTATAGCTGTCAAAAGCATATTCATATCAAATGACGACGTTTGCTGGTCTATCGACTGCTTCTCCACTTTTGATGCAGCTTCAAAAGAAAACACCTATCCTTCCAAATCGATGCCTTGACTCTCCATTCCATTACGTAGTTGAAATTGTAGATCTGTTTTATTACCTGCTATAGGCAATCCGCGATACGTCAATTCGCTCTTTAGTCGAGGTATTTTTAGATCGGCAAACCACTTGTTTGGGAATATTCAGCAGTCCCACTTCTGACACAAATTGTTACCTGGGTTTCCTTTTTTTGAATACAGTTATTTTCTGTCGATTATCTGCGGGGTCCGGTCACTGGATTGCTGATAAACCCTCACAAAAACACGCGAATTCTTTTATATTTAATTTTAAGTGTAGTTTATTTAAATTAAGCACTTTATCACTTCTATAAATTAGTAATTTAACAATTCTATACATGATGCTTATTTTTACTTTATTCACCCGTCGATTGGCTCTATGCTATCCACAAAACTTGTGCCACTACCGTACGCTCTTCACAACACTTGAAGTAAACATGCCCCCCGTTGACATGCTCGTCCGCTATTTATAGGCGCTCGGCTTTCGTAATCAAATGTAGTTTCATAAGTGCCAGGTGTCCTCCTGCGAAATTCGTCTCTGTATAACTATCCACTTTGCAAGTCTAGGCGCCACCGCGTAATTATCCGCTACACATATTACATCGTATCCGCGTAATCATCTGCTGTGGAAATTCCAATATCTCGTAACTGTACGCTGTCCTTCTGAGAATTTTGTCTATGCGTGATTATGTGCTGTGCAAGTTCTCGCGCAGCTGCGTAATTATAAGCTGTGGGAATTCTAGTATTCTTGCGTATACGATTTCATCACATTAAATTCGCCACAATATATATATATATATATATATATATATATATATATATATATATATATATATATATATATATATATATATATATATATATATATATATATATATATATATATATATATATATATATATATATATATATATATATATATATATATATATATATATATATATATATATATATATATATATATATATATATATATATATATATATATATATATATATATATATATATATATATATATATATATATATATATATATATATATATATATATATATATATATATATATATATATATATATATATATATATATATATATATATATATATATATATATATATATATATATATATATATATATATATATATATATATATATATATATATATATATATATATATATATATATATATATATATATATATATATATATATATATATATATATATATATATATATATATATATATATATATATATATATATATATATATATATATATATATATATATATATATATATATATATATATATATATATATATATATATATATATATATATATATATATATATATATATATATATATATATATATATATATATATATATATATATATATATATATATATATATATATATATATATATATATATATATATATATATATATATATATATATATATATATATATATATATATATATATATATATATATATATATATATATATATATATATATATATATATATATATATATATATATATATATATATATATATATATATATATATATATATATATATATATATATATATATATATATATATATATATATATATATATATATATATATATATATATATATATATATATATATATATATATATATATATATATATATATATATATATATATATATATATATATATATATATATATATATATATATATATATATATATATATATATATATATATATATATATATATATATATATATATATATATATATATATATATATATATATATATATATATATATATATATATATATATATATATATATATATATATATATATATATATATATATATATATATATATATATATATATATATATATATATATATATATATATATATATATATATATATATATATATATATATATATATATATATATATATATATATATATATATATATATATATATATATATATATATATATATATATATATATATATATATATATATATATATATATATATATATATATATATATATATATATATATATATATATATATATATATATATATATATATATATATATATATATATATATATATATATATATATATATATATATATATATATACATATTTCAGTACTCTTAAGATTCAGTTAAGATCATTTTCCCACACGAAATTGAATATTCTAAAGCTACTTATAGTGAAATATAAAGATTTCTCTAAATTGGAACTGAAATTGAAAACAAATTTGACCGAAATCCTTATAAATGCTAAGGGAGAACATGTTTTTATTTGTACAAACAACGATAATTATAATGCAAAAGTAAAAGATTAGTAAAAGTAAAAGATTTGTTATAAGGATTAAGGAATTGAGCTTTATGACATCAGGTTTATTTTCGACACCGGCCTATAAATTCGGGTCAAGAATCCGAAGTTAGTTTAATAAGGTTATGACACAATTCTCTCTATCATTTCAAGGCGATTTCTACCAATTCAAGATCTTTATTATTTCAAGATACAGAATTTTGAAACAATTAGGAAACACTTTAGGTGAATGAAGAAATTATTAAAACGTTTAAATATGTTTGAGTAATTAAAATAGAAAATTTTAGAAGTTTGAAGGCGGTCAATATTTTTCTGGTACAATATTTTTGTGTTGCATTTAGAAATAGTTTCTTTTATTTAATGAATACTAAATACATACGGAAACTGAAAAATGAATGAAACGAAAAGCAAAAATAAAAATGATTCTCTATAGAAAATACATAACAAAATATTGAAGGCCATAGCGTATACGAAACAAGATTAATATAGCTAAATATAATAATTATAGCGTAATTTTGTTGTTATGGAAATTATATAAAATGCAGTGATTGACTGACTAGAAATAATGGCAAAAATACTACTTTAGACATTGGCTTCAGCAAGCATATTAACATATATATTAAAAAACTAAAACTCATTTAATAACATTTGTATAAATAATACATATTTAGAAACGATACACCTAATCTTTTTATACGATTTTTTAATAATACGGTCGACAAAAATATAGTTCCGCTATTTTAAAAGCAATTATTCTAAATTTAGCTTTCTTTTGTGGTTTTTCAGTTTCTGTTTGAAAATGACATTATCAATTTCCGGTGACTTCTTTACACGTTTACTAAATTTGGTACACATTATGTTAAAATAAGACTACAATGGAAAGAGAATTAATTTATCTTAAGACAATATATAATATTGCAGAAAATTGATTTAATGTTAATTAATCACTTAATTTATTACTTTGAAACTTTAAAAAATTTATCAAATTAAAAAGGCATCCCTTTATGAAAGGTTGTTTCAGAGTCGGTTTTGTTAAGTGAATTAATGAAAAATGCTTTTAGCCAATTTCACCAGGATAACAAAAGATGTCTGAAGTTTTATGCTATATCGGCATCAATCGGTTTCAATTTAATCCATCCAATAAATTTATTACTTGGATTTATTATAAGAATATATACTCCCTCAATGATGCTAAGTTTTGGTTATTAATTGCTGATGCTAATGGTTATAACGTTTCTGCTCTTATCAATTCTCATCTATGCGTTCAATCAAACATACTGTCAATCATCCTCAATTAGTTATTATAGACAAAACTCTGTTTTTTTTTTTGATTTTGAAACTTTGAAACTTTTCTCTGTTAAAAGTAATTCCAATTTTCAAAACTGTTTAATCAACACCTTTGAGTGTTGCGGTCCGTGCTGTTGTTCTTTTTCAAGAGATTTCATTAATGTTGCAATTTAATTATTTGAAAACAGTTTGTCATTAATCGTCACCACAAAGATCTATTTTATCTAATTTATTTTAACAATACTTGTTCATTACTTTGGAAGCTTCGGCTTAAACTTCGGTTTTTTGTTTTTTTTTTACTTACAATAAGTTATCCCTAAAATCCACTTTTCTCCCTCTTAACCTCCCTTTTCCTACACAGTTCTAACAGTAGTTTGTTGGTTATCCGTGCAGTAATATAATACCTTCCAAACTGTGGAAGTAAAATCCTTCAAAAGCAATTATGCCAAAAACAGAAATTTTTTTAGTAAACTTTGCGCTCAGGTCCGAATTTCGGATTAACAAATGAAAATCCGGCGAATTCTTCCTGATTAATACACCGTACAACATCGTTCGAAACTGGAGTTAACACCGGTTCCTCCTTGGTAAATTCTGTATCAAAATTATTGGCATCGCGTGGATTTTTCTGCAGTAGAAAAATGCAAATTCAATTTTAAAAAATGAATATTTTAAATGATCATTGAACAAACCATTTTTGGTCGGAACGGAGGTTTAATATTGCGCGTCTCTAATTCATCCCAATCTAGTTTACCAAAAAATGGATGTTTGCGTATTTCATTTTCATCTCCGGAACAACCAAGCCGTTGTTCAGGATTTTTTGTAAGGAAACCTACATAGTAGCACGATGAGAAGTAACAAGGACATAAAAGGTAGTGAAACAAAGATAAAGAAATCGTGGCAGAAAAAAATTTAAATTTTGTGTTTTTAATTTTAAATATCATACCCTTCAAAATGGACACAGCTTCTCTTGACAACCAAACAGGATACAAGACGTCATCATGCATTATTGAATCAAATAGTTCATCTTCATTGTCTGCTTCAAATGGCGGTTGACCAGCCATCATTTCATACATGAGAACACCCAATGCCCACCAATCAACCGAAGCGCCGTATTCTTGCTCTTTAAGTATCTCTGGAGCAATATAATCGGGAGTTCCACAAAAAGTGGTAGTTAAAACACCATTCTTAATACCCTCCTATAATAGAAAATTATATATATATTTGGTCGTTATAATTCCGAATATTAAAGAATAATAATTCTATTAAAATTAATTGTATCTAATTTCTATTTGTTTAAACTACCTTGCACATTCCAAAATCGGCCAATTTACAATGACCCTCTTGATCTAATAAAATGTTATCCAATTTTAAATCTCTGTAAATCACTCCATGACCATGCAGGAATTGCAGAGCTAATGTAACTTCGGCAGCGTAAAAAGCGGCACGTGCTGCTTCAAAACGACGTGCTTTTTGTATTTGAAACATTAAATCACCTCCATTAACATATTCCATAACGAAAAATAAACGATCCTGCAAAAAAGATTCAAAATTAAGCCAGAAAGTTTTGCTCAATACTTCTCTTTTTAATTACCGGAGTTTGAAAGCAAGAATACAAAGCAGTTAAAAATGGATGATTAGCAGCCAATGCCAGAATACGCTTTTCTGTCATTGTGCAATCGACATCATCATCCTGTATAATGACATCCTTTTTAAGAACTTTGATGGCATATATTTCATCAGTACCCTTTTTTTCAGCTAACATTACTTTACCAAATGATCCTTTACCAAGAACTTTGATAAAATTGAAATCCTGTAGAGCTGATTTGCCGGGACGACTTTCATAATATTGATTCAAACTGGAAGTTGAAACGGATGATTGATCCGTAAGGATTGTGGTACGTGTCGACGTTGTTTCTGAGAACTCACTACGATCAGCGGAACCATAATTATCTTCGCCGCAGGGTTGGTTTAAATACTGAAATTGGTAATGATGTTTTTAAAAGTGGCTAAATTAATTCGATTAGAATTTTAACAAACATCATTTGCAAATGCGAACTAAGTAGATTTTCTGAAATATTCTCCCCCATTTGTCATTATTTATATATTTTATAATTAAATTCTATTTAGCTAAATTCGTTAACTTTAATATTATCTGGATTACTTTTCAACATCCTTCCTATGCATTTGAAGGAAATGAAAGGAATTAACGTGTTATTCGGTATTGTATTTCATCCATTAATAGGACCGACATCCACGCTAAGTACTTTTTTATGATGAATTCCTCCCTGGATGTACCAAGAGAGCCTAAAAATAAGGACTATCTGAAGTGATTTATAATGATCCATAACGATGTGGAATGTTAAGAGGAATTATGTTTTTTTACTTTAAAATAAAAGAATAAATTGAATAAACATTAAACGGCTAATAATTAATGAAGCCTAAAAATGTTTTATATTTCGATGCTGATCAAAAATCTTTCCTTAAAATAAAGCATGTTTATATTTCCTTTGAAAAAATCTAATAGTCATGGACACATACCTACGGTTATATAAATTAAATACTTATTTTTTTAATAATGAATTTACTTTTGAACGCCGCGGCTGCGCTTGTTTGTCTGGCGATATTCCCAGCGAGCTAAGTATCTCAGCCATTTGCTTTGTATTTATGCCACATGTATTGGCGACATTCTTCTGGCAACGTTTATGCACATTCATATTGCAAACCTCACACTGCAGACCTTGCTTGATGAGACCATACAACAACGACCCACAATGATCGCAAAACGTGAAACGCTTGTAGCTGTGCACGACAAATCGATGCGGTACATTTACATTAAAACGCTGTCCAGCAGGCACCACTTCCAATTTGCTTTGCTGTAAATAAATGGATATATTTTAAACAAAAAAATATAATGAATATATTAAATTCAATTGATTGAATAGATTGTTGATGAAAAGAAATCACAACACATAGAATGTTGTTAAATAACGAAAATTAACTTCGTATTACCTCTTCTCGCATGCCAGGACATTTGGTGACAACGGAACGATGACATCGTTTATGTACAACGCAAGTACACACTGAAATGAACGAAGAGAATGAATAATTGAAAGTATTTTATGCAATTTATGTAAAGCTAATTTTGCATTTTAAGAACTGTGAGAAAAGCAATACATATTTAGATTAAAGTGACTACATCCACTACACAATAAATAAATAAAAAAAACTATCGCACTCACGAAATAAACAACAACAAGAAAGAATTAAAAGAACCAATTAAAAGTGTGTAAAAGAATATTAATAAAAACAACAAACTGTAATAACAAGGTGGACCATCGGATAGTTTACCCGGAATGTTTATCTTTCTAATTGGAAAAAGATCATTGGAAAATTCCTCTAGTATCTTTTCCATATGTATTATAAAAATAAACCAGTCGATGGCCCGAATAGTACACCCTCGAATAAGAAAATCTTTCAAATTCAAGCACAATTAGTACGAGAAATAACTTTATGTATATGTACATACAGGGTATAACAGGGTGCAATAAAAGCCTAAGAACAACAGTTTAGGGAGTGACAAGAAAAAATTGCGTGAGTGGGGAGGAATTGCACGGACAATCAATGATTTTCGAAAGCTTAAAATAGTGAAGAAATTATTTTCAGAAAACGACAACATTCATAAAACCATGCGAAGTTGCGTTGTGAAGCGATAGAATATTGATATTTTATATACTCCATAAATATATCTAAAAGTTCGAATACCTATCGAGAATATTATTCTTCAAACTTAAATTTTGAAAGTTTTAAAAGAAAGTCAGTTCCAGAAAATCTTGCTCTGTATTTCATTTTGTAATGGAAATCAAATACTTTTTTAATATTTAGAGATGACGAGATGTAGCGCGTTCAGAAGAAATTCAGTATTAAGAGGTTAAATTTTATGTTTGAGATATCATCCCAAAATTTAGATATAAACCGAAAAAGTGCACACAAAATCTCGAAACATCAAACTCCCGAACGACAAAGTCCAAGAGCAATTGTGGGACAACATACTCTTATTTCGAGAACAAAATAGTTCCTTTTTAGAACTCATACCAGGCCGAAATAGAGAACATTGACTTTGTTCCTACGTTAATAACACAATAAAGGAGAAGTGGTCATGGCTGAAAACTATGTACATTATTATTAAAAATCACATTCCAGATTGATTTACGATTGGATAAGGAATTTATTATCATCATGAAAACCTTTTTTGCCATGAATGTGAAACTATGGCCGTTTTGAGACCTGAATTTTTATGGCTACAGAAAGAATTTGATACTATATGGATGTAGACGTAGGATGTAACCCAACTCAACCTCTTCATGTGGACAACTCAACTCAACCTCTTCAGACCTCTTCATGTCTCTTCTGGTGAACACTGTTTGGGTACAAGAAACGCTGGTCAGTTATTACATAAGATTACAACGATTATACATAGTAATAATTGATAAAAATGGAAATAGACACTTTAATAATAATTCAATGAACTAATTTTATCTCAACTTTAAATTGAATGAATCACATCGATAGAGGTTAAATAAAACTATAGAAAGTTTCAGGACAATTATATTTTCTTAAAAATGGGCAAAGCAAACTACAATAATAAAGGCTTAAAAATAAATTAATAAGAGAAATAGTTTATGATATCGATAGACGATCCCGTTTTTAGGAAGCTTCGAAATGACAATTATTTTGCTTTTGCGTTATTTTATAAAAACTCGAAAAATATTTTAATAATGAGTTTATATGAAGATTAATTACATTTTCAAAAAGAAGCAAAATGCAATGCAATTTCATTCGTAAAAGGAAAAATTAACGTGAAAAACATGAAGACACAAACCCAATGCATACGTTAATAAACAGTAAACCTAAGTAAGTGCAGTATGTTTGTTGTTTTTGTTTGTTGCTGATGTCGTTGTTTTTGTTGTGATAAAAAAAGACATACCTTGACATTGATAGCCTTGTTTACCAATTCCCCTGCAAAGGCAAAAAATTTCCATTTCTTGTATAGACTCATTTAAATAAAAAAAACTTACACCATTGTGCGATTAAGTTCTGTAATTACGATAATAATAATGATGCATAACTTAATTGAAACGAATTTGAATGGTGTACGAATAGATTTTCACAGTTATATCAAAGTTATTGATATACGCTTAGAAGCCCCGTCTTACATTGTAAATATTAATAAAATGCGGCGTTAAATGATAAAGATTCTAGTAAAGATTTACATGATTTGTTTATGTGAGCTAATGTATGGTTAGGATATATTAGAGTGTATATATTAAAACGACGCACATTAAATGCATCGGGAACATAACCCAAATGAAAAGAAAGTACAGTATCGGAATTAAATTATTAATAGAAATTAAATTAAAAACCCCAAAAAACATTTATAAAACTAAAGAAATATAAAAATATTCTAAAATATAAAAATAATTGTATGTTAATCACTTCTCTGAAGATTATATGATTTTTGTTTTTAGAAAAGAATGAAGGATCATGAGATGTTTATGTTTGATGTTTAAATGAACTTACCAAATAAATTCCCGACAATGTGAACAAAAGGTGGGTTGTCGTAAAAAAGTTGCCATAAATTTATGACCGTTAACCTAGAAATAAGAATGATAGTAAAAAATAAACTTATCAAAAAATTAAGAAATTTCGCTATGCGAACCTGATGAACACGACGACGCATAGCACCGCGGCGTCGATTAAATCCAGCTCTTTCCTTAAACTCTTTATTAGCTGCGACGGCGTGTTCAACTTCAGTAACAGTCTTTGTAGAATCTAGAACAGAATTAAGTTAGTAATTTACTATTAATACAAATAGAAATGATTAGAGGAAGCTTTATCTATTACCATTACGATTTTTGAGCTCGATAACAACATGTATTTTGCCCTGTGGCTCCAAATTCACCTAAATTGCGAATATATTAACACATAATAAGATTAATACAAGCATTTTAAATTCAATTATAATAGATTTACCCAAAGATCGGGTACTCCTGAATCATTTTGAATTATATCCTCTAGTGGTATGATGCAATTAGCTACAAAATCGTCTGGAGGAAGAGCAGCATCATGAAAAACCGTTAAATTAATATTTTTAGCATTGGTTACATCATGTACAAATTGTTCATTCCACACCGGATCAAATGTTTTAGTCCTTGTCGTTGAACGATCTAAAAGATATATATATATATATAAAAGATTCCAAATTGAAAAATGTATTTTAATTAAAAAATATGCATAAACTATTTTTATAAGCTTTCAAGGATTTTAATGCATTTTAATTTGTTATTTCTTTGAAACGATTTTTTTATACTTTTACTATGTAAATTACATTATAACGTTATTGTGTGCGACATTGTGCATTATTTTCTACAACTTTTTCCTGAAGAAGTGAAACCCCATTCGTCACTAAAGTTACAAAAGTCGCTTTTTAAGAAGGCCTTTTATAGGCTCTGAATAAGACTCCGCGAATTAGACATAGATAATATATTCTTTATACCAGTGTCAAATTCGTGATCTCGGCTTCCGCGATGTTTTTCTATGTATTGAGCAATGACCCGCAATGAATTATTATCATCTTATCATCATAGAATATTATTTCATTATTATAGCTGTCTTTGGGAAATGAGACTTTTATCTGATTTCGATTAAGGATATCCTGTTTCTTTTCTTGTAGGTATAACTTCGTTTAGAATTTTGATTTAAATATTTTCGTTTGTATCATAACGTCATGTGCACGTTTAAACGATATTTAATAAATTTCAGAAATCATCTCTTGGAACATCCATCTGAAATTATCTCTGAGAACCATGTAACACATACCCGTCACTGCATCGCAATCCATTAAAAGACAAGTTAAAAGCACTGTCGCAGAATATTTTTAAATCGCAGGAAAGCAAGACCCAATATAAAAAGTATATATTTACCAAAATGACTTTCGTCGACATCTATAGATACGTAAGGATCAATCAGTTGATCATCCGCTAGCTTTCCAAAAGTTAAATTATGACGCTTCTGGAAATCTGTTGGTCGTAATCCACTTGCTTCGCATACTTTGATTTGTAATTTTCCGGAGAACATGATGACGACAAAAAATGAATCCACTGATGCAGCAAATAAATATAGTGTCCACGATAAAAATTAAAATGAATTGAAAATTTGAAATCGCAAAGATCAAATTGAAGGAAAAATCCAATGAGTCCACCCCGTTGAAATGTACGTAATACTGATTTCGTGATAAACGAAATCAACAGCAATATTCTTAGCAAGACGTCGTTTTTTCAGCGAGATTAAAATGATAAGAATTGCTGGATGCTGAATATATCTATTAGATTCAACTTACACTAGTTTATATGTAATTATCTTTTCTAAATAAAACTATCTAGATGCTAAGCAATCTGATTATAATAAATTGCTTCTTCTGCCTCTTTTACATATTCTTCTATTATCATTACATTTGTTGTTGTTCTTGTTGCTGGTGTTGCAGTATTGTTGCTGAATTATTTATTGTAAATATAATTGTTATATTTGTTTGCTTCGTTTCTTTTTAAAGATCGCTTTAAAATTACGAAGTTTCATTTATTGAAATAATTCTTTTTGCATTCCATTTTATGTGTCATACTCTCTAGACTCTATAGATTACCCATTTCATTTGCTATGGAAGGTTGGATTTTTGAATCTCGTTTTCTAATATTTTACTATTTGATGCCAATTCCCGCTAGTATTCTCCTAATAAAAAAATTGTATTGAAGACGGCGACAAAAGCAGTATGTAATTATTCTTGATTTCTGCTACGCTCCACTCTACTCCGCTATTCTCATCAGTAAGACAGGTTGTTACGTCTTATCGTCACACACCCCCACTTGTCAAGAACTTCTTTGCGCCGTTATTGCCTTGTCCACCCTAATCCACCCACTCAAGCAAAATTCCAACCATATACGATTTCTTCTTCTTCTTGGCAAATTAACTTCAAATTTTTTCACTACTCCAAATTTTCACTTGTGTATTTCTACGCATTTTTGGAAAATATTCTTCACTTCTACTAAAGGTTTTAAGTATTTTCGATGCACTTTTTATCTGAAAACTAGACCGCCTCGTCTGAAAGTATTTTTGCTCACGAAAAATTTTGTTTGTAAATTTAAAGCTTTCGACAGTAGTGAAAAAATTTCTTCACACATGAAATTTTCATTTTTGTAAAACTGATCAATTGATTGACACCAGAGCTCGCGCTGAGAGACTAAAATGGGAATTCTGATCTCTTGAAAGAGAACTAAAAGAAGATGAAATTTCCCATATGGAGCATAAAGTGCTAGACGCAATCAGGGAAATAGAATCAGTCATTCTTTGAAATGTCAAAATTACATGGACTAATATGAAGATACGAAAGGAAGCCTTTTTTTCATTGCCCAAATATACTGATGAATTTTCTTAATGTCAGATTAAGACATCAGCACAGTCATTTCTGTTTATCCGATTACATCGTTTAATTTCAATTTGCAAAGTGTACTAATTGTGACATTGACCGTTGTTCTAGTGTCGCGATATTTTTCGAATGTTAGAAGCAGATAGAAAATCTCACACGATTTCGGTCGTGGCGATGTCAGAAATAAAGAGATAGGACACTCCCCGTAATACATGCACATTTTTTTTGGGACAAATTCAAAAAAGGCTAGAAGTTTCTTAGGAAATTGGTACAAGTTTCACTGGAAATTTGTAACCATGGTACTCGCACGTGCGTTTCTGCACTAGCATCCGTTCAAAGGGTTACGTAAGTGAAAAACGATTGAAAATTTGTATGAGTTCATTGAACTTCAAAATATTATTTTTTGTTTTTTAATCATTTCATAAATAAATTATTACGATACAGGAAGAAAAAAACCAAAATTAGTATAGTTAATATTTATTTCATTACAGTAAACGAGAAAGATAACTATAAATTACTTCTTCTGTATAAAACGATGCTCGGGTAATTGTATTTTATTGTAATAAAATTGGTGGTGCCTTGGTGTTAACAATTATTTTTAAACATTGTTAGAGGACCCTTGTCGAGCCCGTACTGGCTTGTGCCCGACTAGCCGGAACAACACTCAGGGGCGGTTCCAACCCTGCCAGTACCGGGCTGGGTTCCAACAATAATTTCTCTCTCCATCCCTTCCAACAATTCAGACCTCCACCCCGCAAAGAAAAAGATTACACGCTCATAGTTTTATCAATCCCGTTTAATACACCCAAAAAAAAAAATTCTAATGTAAATCATAGTACAAATTTTATCAACTATAATATATAATATCACGGTATTTATTTACAACAAATCCTGATGAATGCGAATCTCATAGAACATAAACGAGCTCGTACTCTTATGATAACTACTACCAACTTCCTTTTTTTTCCTTTTCTTAAAAAAAAATTACATCCGACCCTCTCAGTTTGGGTCACCCACGGCCATGAAGGAGCTCCCTCTTACAACACAAACCCAAAAATACTATAGTTACAATCTATTAAAACTGGGGCTACAAGAGTATATTTATAATTAATAAGTTCTTTCTAAATACCGATACTAATTTAGATTTTTTTTTTTCAGCTGCTGGTCGCTGCGCTTTCTGACTTATTCTTCCTCCTTGGTTCCTCCGCATCATGTAGCACCATCAATTTAAATGTGGATCAAAAAAAAACAGGTTCTCCTTCACTTTTACATTAGTAATTTTCTTTTATATGTTGAAACGTCTGTTATTTTAAGTTTATATAAAACGATCTTGATTTTAAATTTTACAAAGACTCGCAATGGCCTGTGTTCTAAATTTACTTTCCGCGTCGCATACGTTCGCTTCTAAATTTCTTCGAGATTTTATTAGTTTTATTTCCTTTTCATTTTATGTCTTTTAAACTTTTTCGTTGCTGTAAGTTCTTTTTTTTTAATTAAAACAAAAATCACCATGGCTTGCCTTTTTCTTTCAGGAAATTTTCTTTCATTTTATGTCTGTTAAACTTTTTCGTTGCTGTAAGTTCTTTTTTTAATTAAAACAAAAATCACCATGGCTTGCCTTTTTCTTTCAGGAAATTTTCTTTCATTTTTTCAGAAGCAGATAGAAAATCTCACACGATTTCGGTCGTGGCGATGTCAGAAATAAAGAGATAGGACACTCCCCGTAATACATGCACATTTTTTTTGGGACAAATTCAAAAAAGGCTAGAAGTTTCTTAGGAAATTGGTACAAGTTTCACTGGAAATTTGTAACCATGGTACTCGCACGTGCGTTTCTGCACTAGCATCCGTTCAAAGGGTTACGTAAGTGAAAAACGATTGAAAATTTGTATGAGTTCATTGAACTTCAAAATATTATTTTTTGTTTTTTAATCATTTCATAAATAAATTATTACGATACAGGAAGAAAAAAACCAAAATTAGTATAGTTAATATTTATTTCATTACAGTAAACGAGAAAGATAACTATAAATTACTTCTTCTGTATAAAACGATGCTCGGGTAATTGTATTTTATTGTAATAAAATTGGTGGTGCCTTGGTGTTAACAATTATTTTTAAACATTGTTAGAGGACCCTTGTCGAGCCCGTACTGGCTTGTGCCCGACTAGCCGGAACAACACTCAGGGGCGGTTCCAACCCTGCCAGTACCGGGCTGGGTTCCAACAATAATTTCTCTCTCCATCCCTTCCAACAATTCAGACCTCCACCCCGCAAAGAAAAAGATTACACGCTCATAGTTTTATCAATCCCGTTTAATACACCCAAAAAAAAAAAAATTCTAATGTAAATCATAGTACAAATTTTATCAACTATAATATATAATATCACGGTATTTATTTACAACAAATCCTGATGAATGCGAATCTCATAGAACATAAACGAGCTCGTACTCTTATGATAACTACTACCAACTTCCTTTTTTTTCCTTTTCTTAAAAAAAAATTACATCCGACCCTCTCAGTTTGGGTCACCCACGGCCATGAAGGAGCTCCCTCTTACAACACAAACCCAAAAATACTATAGTTACAATCTATTAAAACTGGGGCTACAAGAGTATATTTATAATTAATAAGTTCTTTCTAAATACCGATACTAATTTAGATTTTTTTTTTTTTTCAGCTGCTGGTCGCTGCGCTTTCTGACTTATTCTTCCTCCTTGGTTCCTCCGCATCATGTAGCACCATCAATTTAAATGTGGATCAAAAAAAACAGGTTCTCTTTCACTTTTACATTAGTAATTTTCTTTTATATGTTGAAACGTCTGTTATTTTAAGTTTATATAAAACGATCTTGATTTTAAATTTTACAAAGACTCGCAATGGCCTGTGTTCTAAATTTACTTTCCGCGTCGCATACGTTCGCTTCTAAATTTCTTCGAGATTTTATTAGTTTTATTTCCTTTTCATTTTATGTCTTTTAAACTTTTTCGTTGCTGTAAGTTCTTTTTTTTTAATTAAAACAAAAATCACCATGGCTTGCCTTTTTCTTTCAGGAAATTTTCTTTCATTTTATGTCTGTTAAACTTTTTCGTTGCTGTAAGTTCTTTTTTTAATTAAAACAAAAATCACCATGGCTTGCCTTTTTCTTTCAGGAAATTTTCTTTCATTTTATGTCTTTTAAACTTTTTCGTTGCTATAAGTTCTTTTTTTAATTAAAACAAAAATCACCGTTTGCCTTTTTCTTTCAGGAAATTTTCTTTCATTTTATGTCTTTTAAACTTTTTCGTTGCTCAATCACAACCGGCCGCCACGGCAGTTCAAAATCGACCTCCTCTAAAAAAATTCCAACTCACGGCAACCGCAGTTCTCTAAAACTGAATCTTCTCGTTCTTTTCTTTTCGCAAAACTAGTTTAGCGAAATTTACCGGTCGGAGACCCGTTACTTAGCCTTGGAGTTAAGCATAATACACTGAACGTTCGTATTCTGGTTTGCTTTCAGTTTATTATCAAATGATGAAAAATTCGTTGCCATTTTTTTTTGTTACTTCGAATTTGGACTTTTCTCGCACATTAATACACACAGGAAATTTTGCGGAATTCGATGATTAATTCTATTTTAGGTTGATATTGTAATACTTGTGACACTTCCTACAGGTCGCTGCACATGCAACATAACTCTGGCGTGAACGCCCAGCGGAAGGACAAGACCAGAGTGCAGGTCAGCAACATTATTATCCACGGCGCCCAGCGTAGGCCATCACCCACGTTTCAGTAACCCGCGTCTGAGCTAGCCGGTTTTCAAAAAAAAAATTATCTCAAAAAAAAAATTACTTTGTTACCGTTTTCTTAAGACGTACTTCTAATGGACATCTAATCGAACAAAACGACGTTAAAAGCCTGCTCTATTGTTTTAGATCTTTAGCATGGTACGCTCCTACAATCTTGCCATTCATGTCTTCTAACAGATACATGTTATTGCCGAGAGTTTTAGCAACGCGGGATTTTACATATTTTTTACAGAATTTCGCGTTGATTCCACGCTTGAAATCGCTCTGAATAAAATTACGCCTGTAGATTTCCTGACCTGGTACAAATTTTACAACTCTTTTACGCTTATTATAGTATTTCGCACTTTTTTGATAAGCCGCGTGCAAGTTATCCTTAACCTTTTCACGCCAGTACGCTAACTTGTCCCCGTGACTTAGCATCATTAATTCGTGATCTTCCAAAGAACTGAGTTTACGAGCAAGTTTATAATCGGTACCACTCGTAAACATATTCTGGCCAAACAGCGCGAAGAATGGCGTCATACCTATAGCAGAATGCACAGAACTACGCAGTGAACATTCAACTTCAGGTAAGTAAAGATCCCAATCTCTGTGGTCTTCTTGCAGGTACGCTCTAATTGCAGACAGAATGGATTGGTTTACCCTTTCAGCGGCATTGGACTGAGGGGAGTACACCGCGGTTCTCAAATGTGTAATTTTAAACTTATCAATCATTTCTTTAAATTCTTTAGATACAAACTGAACGCCATTGTCGCTGTGAACGACTTCGGGAACTCCGAATTTGTAAAAAATCTCCTCAACTAGAAACTCGACTACATTTTTAGCCGTTGCAGACCTCATCGCTTTCAAACAGGTGAATTTAGAAAAGTGGTCCACGACTACAAATATATAGGCATTACCTTTTTTTGATCGCGGGTACTTGCCGAGAAAATCTATATATATTTTCTGAAATGGTCTCAATGTTATGACCTCCTGCCCTATTTCCGGACGCAACTCGATGTTTGCCGATTTAGCCTCCTTGCAAATCTCACAACTATTTATATAATTTCTAACTTGCCTTAGCATGCCTGGCCAATAGTAAAATTGTCGCAAACGAAACAAAGTCTTGGCGATGCCACCATGAGCCATGTTTTCGGGTTCATGAGCTTTCGCTATCAAAGCAGGAGTTATAGATTCAGGGACCCAGAGCTTCCACATAAATTCGCTTGACGGTGAGTTACCAAATGTTGTTTTCTTAAAAACGAGACCATCCTTAACCTTTAGATCAGGCAGTTTTTCCTTGTTTTGTTCTATTGTCGCGATAAGTTCTAAGTACTCTGAACATTCAAATTCAGTCGTCTCCATATCCAAGAGATCGTTGGGTGCGGTACTCACTTCTTCTACCGACCTGGAAAGCATATCCGCGACTACATTTTCTGTACCTTTACGGTGTTGTATTTCGAAATTGAATGGTTGCAACAGCAGTGACCAGCGCGCTAATCGCCCGTTCAAGTCCTTAAGGGACATTAACCATTTAAGGCTTGCATGGTCTGTTATGATCGTGAAAGGCATAAGTTCTACATACGGTCTAAAACGCTTGACGGCTAAAATCGCAGCTAGGCATTCCTTTTCTGTTACGCTATAATTGCGTTGATGCCGATTGAGCTTATAGGAAAAGAACGCAATCGGATTTTCGTTTTTTTCGTCATCTACTTGGAACAATACAGCTCCGACGCCGACACTGGATGCGTCACATTGTATATAAAAATGCTTATTGAAATTTGCGTGCTTCAGTACCGGTGCAGAAGTTAACGCATGCTTTAAAAGATTAAACGCTTCTATTGCTTCTGGAGTCATCGCAAACTTTTTATTGGTTTTCTTCAGAGTATCTGTAAGAGGTGCAGTCAGCGCAGCGAAATTTTTGATAAAACGCCGGTACCAGCCGGCGGTACCTAAAAAACTTCTGACCTCTCTTACAGACCTGGGAATCGGAATACGTTGAATCGCTGATACCTTTTCAGGATCTGTCCTAAGGCAGCCACTTCCCAGGATGAAACCTAAATAACGCAACTCCTTGAAACAGAACTTGGTCTTTTTCTGACCTACTGTCAGATTTGCCTTTTCAAGACACTCGGCCACCTCACTGAGCACTTGTATGTGGGTGTCGAAATCCGGCGCTATTACTAATAAGTCGTCCAAGTAGACGAAGACGTTTGATTTAAGCCGTTGTGGAATGACCTTATCCATTAGTCTGCATAACCGCTGTGCGGCATTGCAAAGCCCGAATGGCATTACTACAAACTGGTACAAGGGACGACCGGGTACTGTGAACGCAGTATACTTTTTGCTCTCTTCGTCAAGCTCCACCTGCCAAAAAGCATACTTCAAGTCCACACTACTTATGTAGTATGTATAATCTATCCGGCTTAGAATACCCTCTATATTTTGGAGCGGATAGGCGTCCTTTATCGTCAAGGCATTTAGCTTACGAGCGTCTAGACAAAACCTATTTTTCCCTGGTTTTCTTACCAAAGTTGTTCTGTTGTTCCAGGGGCTATCGCTCTCTTCTATCACGCCCAGTTCGAGCATCTTATCGACCTCATCATAAATAATTGCCTGAACTGCTGGCGAAACCGGATAGTGGCGGTCTTTAAATGGTTGTGCGTTTTCTATTAGCTTTATAGTGTGTTTTTCAAGACTTGTTCTACGCAAGCCCTTGTCTTCAAAGAAACTAAATTTCTTCTTTACAGCTTCTAAACGCGCCTGTTGCTCAGCCGTTAGGGTATGCGCTACCGGTTCTGCCGTATTCTCACCTTCAAACTTATCAAGATGGCAAACTTCAAAAATTTCATTGGCGATATTGAAGGCTTTCCAGAAATCTACTCCAAGGTACAATTCCTGATTTAAGTACGGGCAAAGGTAGAATATTATCCGCTTCGTTTTATCATTATACCAAACATCTGTTTCGACTTTGCCAAATATTAAATGCCTTTTACCACTTGCAGTTTTAACCGCTGCGATATATGGCTCAACCTTAAGGTTGCACTGCTCTACTAGCTCTCTACAGCCTTTTCCCAAAAGACTAACCGAAGCACCCGAATCTAAAAGCCCTTTTATAACCCGATCACCAATGCTAACCTCTATATACGGCCTAGGATCGTTCTGCTCTGCTGACGCTACCGACGCTGTAATTAATTTGCGTACTGTTTTTCGTCGTCGATATCTTTCGCGCGCTTTCTTAACTTTATTGGAAACCTCACATTGACGATTCCCACTATCTGCATTAAATATTCTCTGCCTGGCTTCGACATATTTCTCGATTCGACTTTTAATCAGCTCGCGCGCACTAACTTTTTGAGGCTCACTACTATATTCTTTATTTCTGTTCAAAATTCTAATCTTATTTTTCTTTTCAGGACTCTGATCAGCGACGCATTTTACTTTCTCATGCCTGCGGGGTTTCGTCTGGAGGATGGCTGCCCCGCTGCTGCCATGCCTCTTGGCTCGTTTCCCCGGTTACAATTTCGACAGTTTGGAGTCACTACATCGCGCAACCCGCATTTAAAACAAAAAATATTCCTATTCAGCGATTTACAGTTCATATAAACGTGGCCGGATTGACGACAATTCCAGCACGTTAATTTGCTAGCACGCGGCTGCGGCTTTTGTTTATTGAAATTATCTGTTACTCTATTCGTAGTCGCCGGTTCGGATTCACCACCTGAGAGCGCAATTTCATTGACATGTCTGCTAAAACGAACCTGCTGAGGTCCTCGCAAATCACGACGCAAGAAACATCTTTCGGCATCTATGCACTCTTCCCGCAGCTGTTGCACAGTAAAGACTTGCATAGGGTAAACAATACGCGCTAAGCTCTCTTTCAAATTTCTTTTAATAATCTTCACCATTTCATGTTCGGATATTGCGTTCGAGAGTCGGCAGCGTAACCTTTGCATGGCCTGGAAATATTCATCGATCGATTCATTTTGAAATTGTTTGCGTTCAACCAGGTCCCGCATGATTTCATACTCTGACCGTTTGATTTTGTACTGGTCTAGCATTGCTTGCCGCAATGTCCCCCAGTCTGGAACATTATTTCTTCTTATATGTAGCCAGTACCAGTCCTTGGCTTGACCAACCAGTAGAACGTGGAAATCACGCAACACCTGTGACCACTCACACCCATACTGTGCCTTTAAATGCTCAACACGAAATATAAAATCGTCTACCGATAACCCATTTCGTTCGCCATCAAAAGTTACGCCCCATCTATCCAACTTCACCTGTATTGCGTTACCATCAGGCTGCCTATACCGATTGTCGCCTACATCCTGTTCTAATGACACTCCGTTTCTCTGCGCTGTCCAGCCTAATTGCTGACCGCGAGATAACTCTGATTCTGGTGGAAAATAATTGCTAGTACTAGAGCTCCTATTATAATCATGCTCAGATCTGTTACAGTCCCAACTACTTCTTGGCACATCGCCCCTGCGCTGACCACTATCTAACCTTAAGCTTTGAAACATTACATTTATTTCTGCCATGACACTGCTTAAGCCAGTTTTCAAGCCTTCTTGAACCTGCCTAGCAATGGCTTGATCAACGGAAGCACGCAATTGGCCGCATGCCTCATTTACCATGGTGGCAATTTTGCCTGAATCCTGCCCATCACTCCATGAAACATCCCGGACTAATTTCATTTCTGGGTTTACGCCAGCCCCTTGTGGAACGTACGCCGCACCTGCACTCTGATTTGAACCTGCCACCGGATTGTAGCACGCCTGCTCTTTCGGTTTTGCACCCCTAGAATCCACGTCAATAACTTGTGTGCCATTGCCTGATGAACCCAACGAATTACTTTTGTCCGAAGCCCTCACCGGATGTCTCGTCATTATTGTTTCGGAAAGATCAGTAAACGTGACGTCACGAGACTTTCCTGAAGTCGCTTCGGCCATTTCCCTATTTCTTCTATTTAAATGCTGTAGCGGAGTATTAAAACGAACCTCCTTTATTTGTGGCGAGGATCTATTCAAATCGAAGTGTATTTCTCTCTTTTTTTTTTAAATTTGAGCGCGATTTTAGCCTCTCAGTCATTAGACTACCTTTCTTGCCTTATTCCTATTCGGCTCAACGCGGAAATTTAAATTTTTTTTTTTTTTTTATATACGCTTATAAATTTTTTTAAAATTAAAAAAAAAATTTTATAACGAAACGAAATTCTATAAATAAAACCGACAACGAAAATAGCAACAACTATAATTAAAAATGTATACAATCCAATAACTAACCTTGTAATAATCACGAGAAAAAAAAACGACTTGACTGCAAAAATAATTAACACAAACCTAAATGTAAAATCACTGTTACGTGTACAGCCAATATAAACCAAATACTTATAAATTCGTTACAAAAAAAAATATATGGATACAATAAAACCATTCATGAGTATATTAAACTGTGGCTCAAATAGACAAACCACACCACGAATATAAAAATTGTATCACTGTTTAGTAAATACTAAATAAACAAATTCTGGAAAATAATAATATGACACTGATTGTAAGCGTGTATTTCAATAACTTTTGTTTATTAGCAGGGACTTGGCCGGAATCGTGTATGAAGAGAAGGAGAGAGAAAACTATCACATGAGCTCAACAACTCAATAGTTAAATAAATGAAGAACTAAAAAAAAAACTATACGCTGCCTATTTCTTCTACCAAATCACTTTAAACAGACAACTACTCTTTCATCATTAATGCGCTACGCGCACGGCCAGACAGTGCAATTCACCTCACCATTTCATTGATGCTCTTTTATGAAGTCACTGTGCCGCTATAGAGCTAATCAAAACTTAAATTCACTCATTTAGTAGGTTCCGATAGTTTCTTTTCCTATCTTTCAGTGCAATCAGTAACTAATCTCATTTACATCAGACAGGCATGTCCTGAGCCACTTGAGATCAATCAAATATCAATCTATCGCATTGCTTTTAATGTTTCAGACGAAACTTGATCACTTAAAGTAGTGTCTATTCTTAAGTGATTTGCATATTTCAAGTACTTCACGATTTTCCTTTTCAGCTTTAACGATAACATTTTCCGCACTTCTGTTTTTCCTGAACCGTGACTGTGGAAAAATCATGAGGATTAGCTGTTCCGCCTTCGAAATCTGACAACCACTGAAAATGTTACTTGTACCGTTTCAATAGTATTGCAGAAAAATTTAAATAAATGTTTATGCTTGGTTGTTTGTTCGCGGAATCTCCATAAAACGGAACCATTTTTTATTTTTATTATTTTTTTTTTTTTTTTTTTTTTTACTATTATCTAACTTTCATTAAACGAAGTTACCAGTTTTCAGAGACTCCGCCAAGAAACAACCTATGACGTTGCTTTAGTGTCCTAACAACTTCCTGTATTTAAACCTGTTACGACTACAACAAAACGAAACAACATTAAAAGGATTAAGGACTTCATTATCATGCCTGCGCTTATTCATTTTCGGCGTTTCTTTCACCTGCGGCCATTTTGTTACATGGCGCCTTTTACATTTGCCTTAATATAACTAACCTTTTAACATTAACTTCTTCTTGCTGTTGCAGTTGCTCGTCCTCAGCGACTCCTTAGCTCGATGCAATTAGGTTTGGTATTCTTTGGCCAACCCAAGCCACCAGATTCGACAGTCGCTGCGAAGGAACACCTGCAACTTGCTTCTTTTGGTTTGTAAGCTACAATTTTAAATGGCGCAGCTCACCCTCAAGACTCTTAGGTAACCACAACACTTTTCGCGAAACTATATCTTCATTTTTTTTTTTCATTTTTATTATTTGCCTGCGATTGGCCGTCCGCAACGTCTCCCTTCACTGATACAATTGAATTTGCCCTTAATAGCCAACTCAAGCCATCTACTTTGGGAAGCGCTGCGGAGGATCATCGCAGAGCCTCATTCCTATTGGGCGCCATTATTGTTAGAGGACCCTTGTCGAGCCCGTACTGGCTTGTGCCCGACTAGCCGGAACAACACTCAGGGGCGGTTCCAACCCTGCCAGTACCGGGCTGGGTTCCAACAATAATTTCTCTCTCCATCCCTTCCAACAATTCAGACCTCCACCCCGCAAAGAAAAAGATTACACGCTCATAGTTTTATCAATCCCGTTTAATACACCCAAAAAAAAAAATTCTAATGTAAATCATAGTACAAATTTTATCAACTATAATATATAATATCACGGTATTTATTTACAACAAATCCTGATGAATGCGAATCTCATAGAACATAAACGAGCTCGTACTCTTATGATAACTACTACCAACTTCCTTTTTTTTCCTTTTCTTAAAAAAAAATTACATCCGACCCTCTCAGTTTGGGTCACCCACGGCCATGAAGGAGCTCCCTCTTACAACACAAACCCAAAAATACTATAGTTACAATCTATTAAAACTGGGGCTACAAGAGTATATTTATAATTAATAAGTTCTTTCTAAATACCGATACTAATTTAGATTTTTTTTTTTTCAGCTGCTGGTCGCTGCGCTTTCTGACTTATTCTTCCTCCTTGGTTCCTCCGCATCATGTAGCACCATCAATTTAAATGTGGATCAAAAAAAAACAGGTTCTCCTTCACTTTTACATTAGTAATTTTCTTTTATATGTTGAAACGTCTGTTATTTTAAGTTTATATAAAACGATCTTGATTTTAAATTTTACAAAGACTCGCAATGGCCTGTGTTCTAAATTTACTTTCCGCGTCGCATACGTTCGCTTCTAAATTTCTTCGAGATTTTATTAGTTTTATTTCCTTTTCATTTTATGTCTTTTAAACTTTTTCGTTGCTATAAGTTCTTTTTTTTAATTAAAACAAAATTCACCGTTTGCCTTTTTCTTTCAGGAAATTTTCTTTCATTTTATGTCTTTTAAACTTTTTCGTTGCTGTAAGTTCTTTTTTTTTAATTAAAACAAAAATCACCATGGCTTGCCTTTTTCTTTCAGGAAATTTTCTTTCATTTTATGTCTTTTAAACTTTTTCGTTGCTATAAGTTCTTTTTTTAATTAAAACAAAAATCACCGTTTGCCTTTTTCTTTCAGGAAATTTTCTTTCATTTTATGTCTTTTAAACTTTTTCGTTGCTCAATCACAACCGGCCGCCACGGCAGTTCAAAATCGACCTCCTCTAAAAAAATTCCAACTCACGGCAACCGCAGTTCTCTAAAACTGAATCTTCTCGTTCTTTTCTTTTCGCAAAACTTTTCGTTACTTAGCCTTGGAGTTAAGCATAATACACTGAACGTTCGTATTCTGGTTTGCTTTCAGTTTATTATCAAATGATGAAAAATTCGTTGCCATTTTTTTTTTTGTTACTTCGAATTTGGACTTTTCTCGCACATTAATACACACAGGAAATTTTGCGGAATTCGATGATTAATTCTATTTTAGGTTGATATTGTAATACTTGTGACACTTCCTACAGGTCGCTGCACATGCAACAACATCTACAATTTCCTTTAAAATTTAAGAATTATATATTTCACTTTGATTTGGGGATCTCCGTATCCCCCATTAATTTTCTTAAAATAAAGCTTACCACTATTGTTTACGTTTGGTGAAAATTATATAGAAATAGCTTGGCAAGATGTTTTCAACACGCTCGATGGCAAATATGGCGTTATACTCGTTAGCAAACCCACAGTAAACCAGTACAATATCGGATAAGTTCTCACACATTGTGTCCGTGAATTCAACATACAATAAAAAATGGCCATAATAATGAATTTATAATTTAAAGCAAGGAGTGCCGTATCTCGTTATCTCTGGTTACAACATAGTTAACTAACTCGCTGCTCTTTGTTAATTAATTGGGTACTGGCCTTTACTTACTGAACGATTTCAGAATTACTAAGAACTAGCGAATGGCTAAAATATTTGATAGTTTCTTGTAATTACTAATTCTGCGAAGCATATTCACGCGTTCAATGATTTCTGAGTTACTAAAAACTGAAAAGAACTATTGAATAAATGAACAATTTATAACTATCGAATTGCTCGATAGCTTTTATTCGATAGTTCCCAGCACTAAAGGTAATATAAATGAGATTTACAAAGTTGTGTTTTTGGCTTCTCTTATGCACAGAATTATTGTAAAATATTGTTGTTTTTGACTTCTTATAGTTAAGTTCAGTACTGTATAAGGAATAGGAATCAAGTGAATTTTAAATCCCTCCATTAAATTTTAAATATGTCGCTTCCGAATATATGTCATAAAATAAATAATTTATAATAAACAATTTATAAATAAACAATTTTAATATATGTCATCAAATAAATAGTGTAACATCGATAACTATAAACTTGTCATGATTGAAAATATCTTAAATATGATATTTAATCATTATCAAAACTTTGCAGTTTGTAAATTAGCTATTGGCGCTTTGCGGTAGAGATCTGTTTAATTATTTGAGCACATCGCGTGTGATATCCTAACTTTCATTAAACGAAGTTACCAGTTTTCAGAGACTCCGCCAAGAAACAACCTATGACGTTGCTTTAGTGTCCTAACAACTTCCTGTATTTAAACCTGTTACGACTACAACAAAACGAAACAACATTAAAAGGATTAAGGACTTCATTATCATGCCTGCGCTTATTCATTTTCGGCGTTTCTTTCACCTGCGGCCATTTTGTTACATGGCGCCTTTTACATTTGCCTTAATATAACTAACCTTTTAACATTAACTTCTTCTTGCTGTTGCAGTTGCTCGTCCTCAGCGACTCCTTAGCTCGATGCAATTAGGTTTGGTATTCTTTGGCCAACCCAAGCCACCAGATTCGACAGTCGCTGCGAAGGAACACCTGCAACTTGCTTCTTTTGGTTTGTAAGCTACAATTTTAAATGGCGCAGCTCACCCTCAAGACTCTTAGGTAACCACAACACTTTTCGCGAAACTATATCTTCATTTTTTTTTTTTCATTTTTATTATTTGCCTGCGATTGGCCGTCCGCAACGTCTCCCTTCACTGATACAATTGAATTTGCCCTTAATAGCCAACTCAAGCCATCTACTTTGGGAAGCGCTGCGGAGGATCATCGCAGAGCCTCATTCCTATTGGGCGCCATTATTGTTAGAGGACCCTTGTCGAGCCCGTACTGGCTTGTGCCCGACTAGCCGGAACAACACTCAGGGGCGGTTCCAACCCTGCCAGTACCGGGCTGGGTTCCAACAATAATTTCTCTCTCCATCCCTTCCAACAATTCAGACCTCCACCCCGCAAAGAAAAAGATTACACGCTCATAGTTTTATCAATCCCGTTTAATACACCCAAAAAAAAAAATTCTAATGTAAATCATAGTACAAATTTTATCAACTATAATATATAATATCACGGTATTTATTTACAACAAATCCTGATGAATGCGAATCTCATAGAACATAAACGAGCTCGTACTCTTATGATAACTACTACCAACTTCCTTTTTTTTCCTTTTCTTAAAAAAAAATTACATCCGACCCTCTCAGTTTGGGTCACCCACGGCCATGAAGGAGCTCCCTCTTACAACACAAACCCAAAAATACTATAGTTACAATCTATTAAAACTGGGGCTACAAGAGTATATTTATAATTAATAAGTTCTTTCTAAATACCGATACTAATTTAGATTTTTTTTTTTTCAGCTGCTGGTCGCTGCGCTTTCTGACTTATTCTTCCTCCTTGGTTCCTCCGCATCATGTAGCACCATCAATTTAAATGTGGATCAAAAAAAAACAGGTTCTCCTTCACTTTTACATTAGTAATTTTCTTTTATATGTTGAAACGTCTGTTATTTTAAGTTTATATAAAACGATCTTGATTTTAAATTTTACAAAGACTCGCAATGGCCTGTGTTCTAAATTTACTTTCCGCGTCGCATACGTTCGCTTCTAAATTTCTTCGAGATTTTATTAGTTTTATTTCCTTTTCATTTTATGTCTTTTAAACTTTTTCGTTGCTATAAGTTCTTTTTTTTAATTAAAACAAAATTCACCGTTTGCCTTTTTCTTTCAGGAAATTTTCTTTCATTTTATGTCTTTTAAACTTTTTCGTTGCTGTAAGTTCTTTTTTTTTAATTAAAACAAAAATCACCATGGCTTGCCTTTTTCTTTCAGGAAATTTTCTTTCATTTTATGTCTTTTAAACTTTTTCGTTGCTATAAGTTCTTTTTTTAATTAAAACAAAAATCACCGTTTGCCTTTTTCTTTCAGGAAATTTTCTTTCATTTTATGTCTTTTAAACTTTTTCGTTGCTCAATCACAACCGGCCGCCACGGCAGTTCAAAATCGACCTCCTCTAAAAAAATTCCAACTCACGGCAACCGCAGTTCTCTAAAACTGAATCTTCTCGTTCTTTTCTTTTCGCAAAACTAGTTTAGCGAAATTTACCGGTCGGAGACCCGTTACTTAGCCTTGGAGTTAAGCATAATACACTGAACGTTCGTATTCTGGTTTGCTTTCAGTTTATTATCAAATGATGAAAAATTCGTTGCCATTTTTTTTTTGTTACTTCGAATTTGGACTTTTCTCGCACATTAATACACACAGGAAATTTTGCGGAATTCGATGATTAATTCTATTTTAGGTTGATATTGTAATACTTGTGACACTTCCTACAGGTCGCTGCACATGCAACAACATCTACAATTTCCTTTAAAATTTAAGAATTATATATTTCACTTTGATTTGGGGATCTCCGTATCCCCCATTAATTTTCTTAAAATAAAGCTTACCACTATTGTTTACGTTTGGTGAAAATTATATAGAAATAGCTTGGCAAGATGTTTTCAACACGCTCGATGGCAAATATGGCGTTATACTCGTTAGCAAACCCACAGTAAACCAGTACAATATCGGATAAGTTCTCACACATTGTGTCCGTGAATTCAACATACAATAAAAAATGGCCATAATAATGAATTTATAATTTAAAGCAAGGAGTGCCGTATCTCGTTATCTCTGGTTACAACATAGTTAACTAACTCGCTGCTCTTTGTTAATTAATTGGGTACTGGCCTTTACTTACTGAACGATTTCAGAATTACTAAGAACTAGCGAATGGCTAAAATATTTGATAGTTTCTTGTAATTACTAATTCTGCGAAGCATATTCACGCGTTCAATGATTTCTGAGTTACTAAAAACTGAAAAGAACTATTGAATAAATGAACAATTTATAACTATCGAATTGCTCGATAGCTTTTATTCGATAGTTCCCAGCACTAAAGGTAATATAAATGAGATTTACAAAGTTGTGTTTTTGGCTTCTCTTATGCACAGAATTATTGTAAAATATTGTTGTTTTTGACTTCTTATAGTTAAGTTCAGTACTGTATAAGGAATAGGAATCAAGTGAATTTTAAATCCCTCCATTAAATTTTAAATATGTCGCTTCCGAATATATGTCATAAAATAAATAATTTATAATAAACAATTTATAAATAAACAATTTTAATATATGTCATCAAATAAATAGTGTAACATCGATAACTATAAACTTGTCATGATTGAAAATATCTTAAATATGATATTTAATCATTATCAAAACTTTGCAGTTTGTAAATTAGCTATTGGCGCTTTGCGGTAGAGATCTGTTTAATTATTTGAGCACATCGCGTGTGATATCCTGGCGAAGTACGATATTTCTTGACGAAGTACGAGATTTTTAGTTTAGATAAGTAAATTGCAGAGATAATTTACCTCTTGTAAATTGCATCAGGCTGAGAATCTGCCTTTTTAATCAGAGATATCTGCTTTTAATTCAGTTGTCTCTGTTTTTAATTCTGCACGGATTCCAGAAAAATTGAGGAATGGCTTCCCAAGCGGTGCGGGCGCCAGTTTCGCAATTAATTCTCGATAAAAATGAAAATAAAGAGGACGAACCTAAAAAGAAATCTCGTGAAGATTGGCGTAAAGCAAAAGAGCTTGAAGAAGCACGAAAGGCTGGTACAGCACCAGCGGCAGTCGACGAAGAAGGTCGGGATATTAATCCACATATTCCTCAATATATTGCGAACGCCCCGTGGTATTATGGATCTCAAGGTCCAACATTAAAACATCAAAGACCTCAGAAACAAGATGAGAAAGGTTATATTGAAAAGGTTTGCCCGAAAGGTGTGAACACAACAAAATTGGTGACGAAGTATAGAAAAGGCGCCTGCGAAAATTGTGGAGCTATGACGCATAAAAAGAAAGACTGTTTGGAACGTCCACGTAAAATTCAAGCACGATACGCTGAGTCCATCGTAGTTCATGATGAGTTCATTGTTAAAGACGATGCCGTGAATTATGATGAAAAACGCGACCGTTGGAGCTCATATGACCCTGCCAGCCATAAGGAAATTATCGAAGAATATGAAAAGGTTGAGGAAGCTAAAAGACAACTCAAAGCAGAGAAGCTGAAAAATAGTTAAAATCATTAAATTAATAACCATTGTGGATATTGATTTCTTATAATGGGTTTCATATATCGTAGATCCAGATGCAGTAATTTCCGATAACGAAGACAATGAGGATAAATATGTTGACGAAGTCGATATGCCAGGAACAAAAGTTGACTCTAAACAACGTATTACAGTACGGAATTTACGTATCCGCGAGGACACAGCAAAATATTTGCGCAATCTTGATCCGAATTCGGCATACTATGATCCAAAAACTCGAGCAATGAGGGACAATCCTAATCCACACATACCACCAGACGAGTAAGTGTCTGTAAATTATTTTCAACCTAGCAAGCAATTTTCATGTACTCTAGGTCAGAGTTTGCTGGTGAGAACTTTGTGCGTTATACCGGTGATACGACCAAACATTCTACTGCACAGCTGTTTGCCTGGGAGGCCCATGGCAAAGGAGTGGATGTGCATTTATTGGCTGAGCCAACTAAATTAGAATTACTGCAAAAAGAATATGAGAAGAAAAAAGAACAGTTTAAGTCCAGTGTAAGTAATCTCTTCATTCTCTTCATGTCATTATTATATTCATTGAAAACATTTTACTAAAAACTTCATATTCAGACAAAGGACCATATCGTAGAGAAATATGGAGGTGAGGAGCACATGAATGCCCCGCCAAAATCACTTCTCTTGGCACAAACTGAAGAGTATGTCGAGTATTCGAGGAGCGGCAAAATCATAAAAGGATTGGAAAAACCGAAAGCGAGGAGCGTATATGAAGAAGATATTTATATGAATAATCACACATCTGTTTGGGGATCGTATTGGAATGCTGGGCGCTGGGGCTACAAATGTTGCAAATCTTTTTTAAAAGTATTAATATTTGTAATATTTACGTAGACAATTTTTTGAGTTGAGTATTTTTGCATTTTTTTAGAACTCTTATTGTGTGGGTATAAAGGAGCCGGAATATATGCCGCATCTTCAGATAACAATTCATAAAGGCGCAGAATCGTCAGTAATCAGTAAATCACCTACGGATATCACGAATGAAGTCGCGTCTAATTCATCATCATCATCATCATCATCGAATGATGAGGATGAGGTCCCAAATAAAGGAGGCATGAAAAGCATTCCGAATAAAAAATCAAGAAAACGAGAAAAGAAAAAGAAGCAGAAGACCAAAAAACAAAAAGAACGCAAGAAAAATAAAGAAATTAAAAACATCAAGAGTATAAAGCAGGTATCACCGCCATCGTCACCATCATCTCAAATAATCTTGGATGATCGCAAGCGTTCGTATAACAGCATGTACGAGGTTAAGGCCCCCACGGAAGAAGAAATTGAAGAGTGGAAGCGTAAAAGGCCACGAGATGAAGATCCCATGTTACAATTCTTGCAAAATTAATTTGTTTACTATTTGTGATAAGTTTGGGGATTAAATAAAAATACTAAATTAGATGAAAAATATTTTATTGTGCTAAACAATGGCGTATTGTTCGTACAACAATTCCCGTATTTTATAATATTCCTCGGATAAGCACCCTTCCATCGTAATTTTGCCCGCATCTAAACGGCGCAGGGCTAAGGTGCCATTATTGCACCACAAAACGCCGCCTGAGAACTCGGAATTGATATTATTGCGGAGGAGGACTTGTTTAAAATCGGACAATTTGAGTTCATTGATCAAAACGGAATTATGTACCGGAATATCATCGGCCTCGAGTATTTCCAGAGTTAGAATATTTTTATCGTCCCTATTTTCGTCCTCATTAACGGTTTCGACGGGATTTGAATCGATTGCTTGTTGTCGAATACCAATTTTTGCATCGACCCAAGCAACTTCTGCGTCTTTTCCCTTCTGGAAGTCCAATTGCGATACGAGTGCCTCAGTGAGACGTACCTGATAGATGTGTGTCTCAGTGGTAACGTCAACTATCTACAAAATAGGGTCGTAACCGAATTGAACGAATTTATAAGAACACAAATTAAAATGATCCGTGTCGATATATACCTCTCCTTTGCATGGAGTAAACACACGCGCCCCAATATTCGTTTGACAATGTTTGGCCACCACATTCGTAGCTTCGGCACTACCGTGCACTACTATCACGCGGCGTGGCCGTAACTGTGACAATATTTTAAGCATTGATTCTCCATCTGAGCGGCCTTCAAAGTCTATGCGCTGAATTTGGGCATTTATCTCGATTGTCTTTCGGGCCACAGTGCATTTGGTAGGCTTCTCCAATAACTCGGCATCTTAAAGAGAGTATACACATATACATTATATATCGTTCAGAAACAATTATTTATGACATAAAAATGCTTATCTCTCCCTACCATCTGTTATTTTCTTCTCTTTTACATCCTCCTTCCTAGCATTTTCTTTATTGCTTTCTTCGACTATATTCTCGTAATTCAAATCTGCTATTCGGTAATCGTCCAAATTTATTATTTCACCATACTCGTCGCATCGAATTTTTTCTTCATGGAATGGAAACATAACGTGATGCTTTTTATTTGATTTAAAGAATCCACTGTGATGTCGTCCTTCTGGTCGAATAACGATGTCGTGCTTTCCCGTAATTATACTCATTTCAATATCGTCTTCCGAGTCCGAGCTGCTCTCCTGTTCAGTATCTTGCTTAACAATTAAACGATTTAACTTCTCTCCTTGCGTGCGCAAATACTCTTCCAATTCTGCGCCTTCCAGTTCAATGCGCCGTCGTATGTCCAAATCGATTTTGCGGCCAGCTCCACAATTTTCAATGAGATCCATGGCCAGAGTACCCTGAGATGATCTGCAATAAGGATACAGATAACAAGGGCTCGTGTTGAGCTATCGTCGTTACTTCTTGTGATAAACGAACCGCAACATACCGTGATGTTATGATAATACTGTTATTTGGATTGCCGACCCACTGCACGAACAACTCTCTTGTGTATCCACTCTCTAGATCTGGAGTGCTAGCGAGAACAACTTTAGGACTCGGCAGTTTGGCCAATTCATTCAAATTGTGGCAAAGTTGCATGTGCTTAAATTGAAAAGGATTATTGCGAGCTCCCTCGAATGTTTTCATCAGCTTGTCGCTCATCCACTCAATTTGCGACTTAGCAAACTCTATTACATTGTAGCTAACATTATTAAGTAAAGCCAGAGAATAGGCCATCAGTCCAGTGTCTTTATTTTTCCACACCTGATCCAACATATGTGCTAACTCCAAAACACGTCCGGCGGTATCAACAGCTATTAGTACATTGCCATTATTACGCACTGTATGCAATATGTTTGTCATCAACTTCTCATCACGAGCACGTCGTCGGGCTTGTTGATATAAAGCATTAAAAGCATCGGTGATGAGTAGTGACGGACGTTGCAAACGTTCTAGTTCACAGCCGTTTAAATGTCTTTCTTTTTTGTGATTGAAATCTGTGGCGTAAACAATATCTTCTTCTCCTACTTTGAGAATTTTCCAAATTGTACCACCGATCATATGTCCTGCTGGCATAGGAGTTATTGCAATACCGTACCCCTTGCCTGGAAAGCAGTAGTAACTGAGTATAAACTTATATGTTGATCTGCCGGATAATCAGCATCAGAATATTATAGTCTTTAATATATTTACCTTTGAGTGAAACTGTTTGGTTGTATTTTAATTGCATAATCTTATCAAACGCTGCATCAACATCATCTAATGAGAACAAATCGAAGTCGTACATATTGTAATGGGACATATAAAGATCATACATAAACATCTGTCCCATTTTGTATACTGGTATAGTGGCATAGATGGGACAATTTAGTCCAAGCTTTCCCACAAGGTATGGTAAGGCACCCAAGTGGAAAGCGTCCGGATGTGACAACAGCACTGCGTCAATAGTATGGACATGCCTATACCGTAGGATTCGTTAGTAAGAGTAGTTCAAATACAAGTGTTTGTTTTACCTTTTAAGTTCTTTAATAAAATTCTGGTCAAACTTTTCATCCCAACCACAGTCCAGAAGTATACGTACTTCATCTATTTGCAATACATAACATGGTGGGGACTCATCCATAGCTCCCGATATTGTGTGCAGCTTAATGATAGAAGTCATTTCTAACTATACGCAGGCAAATTAAGTTCCGTCTTTTTTACTAATTAAGCAAGATCACCGGTTAAAAAGCATTGGAATATCGGGAGGGGGATAATAAACTCACTACCAGAAACAACGAGATAGGTAGCACTGTTCCCTCAAAACATTGTAGCAAAAAGAGCCAGAATTTACGTCACTTAAACTTACGTAAGGTTTTGCGTTTATGCTTGCGCAGTTACTATAAAGTAGCTACGTGTGACATTACGTGACAATATCATGTAAACAACTGAGGGACTGGGAATTCGATTGATCACGGGAGCTAACACGTGTTACGATAGTTTTTCAATTTATAATATTTTAATCTAATTAATCCGCGTAAATTAAAGGCAACAAATTATAATTCAATCATACAAATACACAGTGAGTAATTCAGCAGCTAAACTAAGCAGAACTTAAGAATTATGCTAAACCAAAGCGAAAAAATCTTCGACAAAATGCCGCCTGATAAGCAGCATCTTAAAATGAACGAAGAAAATTTTACACAATTATCCAGCATACCATCATTCAACTTAACTCAGGACGACACAAACGCAACATCATCCACATCGCTTCATGCTCGTGGGATGACAAATGAGCACTTTCCGGCGTCTCCAAACACGAGAATAGCAGCAAGAAACTTAATACAACTAAAAAACAATGTGCGCCTACAAAATGATAAGTCCGATAACGAAGACTTTCAATTAGTCGATTCGCCGAAAAGATTTAAACGCAACCTGGGAAATATTTCCAAAAATACGACAAAAATCAAGCTAAACTTAAAATACGGAACAGAAGGTTCAGGTAATAGATTCTCATTACTAAGTACTCAGCAATCCGACAAAACCACAGCCAAAAACAAAGAATCAAGAACAACAAACAACAAAACCAGCTACTGTCCACCTATCATCCTATTCAATATTGACATCGAACATTCAGACCGCGTTAGACTTAATTTATCCTAAGGTAGTAAGTAAGGTAATCAATTTCAAAACTAAATTTTCTATTAAGAATAATATTGACACTGGTTTGTTCTTGGTAACACTTTCTCCAGGAAGTACCACAAACGACCTAATTAGTCAAAAATATTTATTGAATCAAGTCATAAAATGGGAACTACCAAAAACAAACAAAGCCATAACTCAATGTAAGCGTTGCCAATACTGGGGACACTCAGCAAAAAATTGCAATTCTAAATACACATGTGTAAAATGTAAAAATAATCATGAACCAGGTAAATGTGAAAGAGTCCCAAATGAGGACAGTGCTACCTATTGTGCAAATTGCAACACATCTGGAAACCCAGCAAATTACAAAGGATGTCCAGTGTATCAAAATTACATTGCTTGGAAAAAAAATTGATCGCTGAAGCGAAAGAAAAAAAAATCAGAGCTGAAAAAAAATATTTACAGCCACGACACAAAAAGACTTCACATTGCCTCATAGATCCTTCTCATCGTTATTCCATAAAGAACAGACTAAACACTCTTTACCAAATAAGCCCTCGTTTGTATCAGAATTCATAAAACTAGCAGAGTATTTCTCTGACTCAGAAGACCTATCGCTAGAGCATAGAATAATAAACTTCCTGCAAAACTACAGAACCCTCCATAAAGATGAAGCAAAAAACAAATACAAATCATTATTAAAGGAAGTCTTAATTCAATATGGCCCTTAATTCTATCTCCATAATAACATATAATGTCAGATCACTGATTCAAAAGCACAGAAAAATCGAACTTAATTCATTATTAACAAGAAACAATATCGACATAGCACTCCTTCAAGAAACACACTCAAAATTTCCAATAAAACTAGATGATTACAAGGTATTAAAAGACTGTTCCAAACTAGGAACTGCAATCGCGATAAAAAACAAAATTAAATACAATTTTCAATCGACAACTGATCTCCAGATCCCAAATTTCTTCACCTCAATAGATATAACAATTAACGGTCAGTCGGTGTCCCTGCTTCTTGGCACTGTTTACATGCCAACCGTTACTAACTCGTCAATAGTACTAGACTCTCTTAATAAAATTAAAGTTATGGCTGATAAGCATTACGCCACAATAATCGGAGGCGACTTCAATGCCAAACACACGTCCTGGGGCGATGCTGAGTCGAATAACAATGGAAAAATTTTTGCAAATTGGTCACAAACAAACAATCTTCTGTTTAAACGTCTCTGCGACGTCAAGCCAACTTACCCAAATGGCGCTTCATTTTTAGATCATTTCCTAATAAGTGTAAACCTTATAAATATGACTAGTTCCAACATCGAAATTAAAACCCTCGGGTCGTTCTCAGATCATTATCCATTATATGCACATATAAAGTTCCACAGTTTTGAATTCATGACTTTACCTCCGCAGTCATACATCTCCTACCGTAATACCAACTGGACTCACTTCAGAAGAGACCTTGACATCGCAACAATTAATATAATGCCACCTGCAAATAAAAACCTCCCCATCCCGGAAATTGACGACATCCTCTCTCTGACATCAACAATATTCGACATAGCCTCCCAGCATTCCGAAAAAATCTCAAATAAATACCCAAAACCATTATTGCCAGAAAACATTAAAAAGCTTTTTACCTTAAAACATAGATGGCAAAGGGATCTAAAAAGGATTTTTCACAATAACCTAAATAGAAATACGCCAGAATATAGAATACTGTCATCCCAAATAAAACTTCTCAATACTTTAATAAAAAACCAAGTCAATAATTATCAAGATACAATTTTCAGACAGCGCATTGCAAAAATCAGACCAGGCCCACAAGCATATTCTCAAATAAATCATTTTATTTTCAAAAAACAAAAATTTTGCAACAAAATTGTTCACAATGACATAATGATCAACGACCCCAATAAAATAGTAAATATTTTCAAAAATCATTTCACTAATGCATTCAAAGAAAATATACCTTCAAACCCAGATCTTCCAAACATAACCGACACAATCAACAACACTCTACAAAGAGCTAATTCCGACATATATCTCTTCAACAACAACTTTCTATCGTCTAACAACCCCGATAAATCACACTTCACAGATCCCAACGACATTAAATTATTAACAAAACAAATAAACTCCAAAAAATCAGCTGGGACAGATAGGATCTCGAACTTCATTCTCAAAAAATTACCGGATTCATGCTATCAGGCATTATCCATCATCTTCAATAACTGCACAAACATTGGTTATTTTCCGAAACCCTGGAAATTATCCAAAATAATACCAATTTCTAAAAAAGCCGATTCGTATCAAATCACAAACTTTCGCCCCATATCCTTATTGTCCAATGTTGGAAAGCTGTTTGAAAGAATAGTCAAAGAAAAAATGAACACAAACATTACAAGCAAAGCAATTCCAGATTATCAATTTGGGTTTAAACCAGGACACTCAACGTCACATGCACTTCTAAAATTCCATACAGATATTGTCACCAATCTAAAAAGAAAATGTACAGTAGCCGCATTTCTAGACATCGAGAAAGCTTTCGATACAGCTTTCCATAAAGGCATATTATATAAAACCATTCAAACTGGATACGACCCGTTCATCATAAAGCTACTTTCGAGCTTTCTAACAGACAGAACATTCCTAATAGAAGTGAACAGGATTACATCAGAACAAGGCCAAATTAAAAGTGGAGTTCCCCAAGGCTCAGTATTAGCACCATTATTATACAATCTATTAATCAGTGACTATCCACATGAATTAACTAATTCCAAAAGCATTCTCTATGCTGACGATTCACTCATATATTCGCACGACGATTCTCCCAGCATAGCGCTGCAAAACCTGGAATCACACCTAAATATCATTAACGATTATTATAAAAAATGGGGCATTAAAATTAATGCAACAAAGTCGGAATGCATCTGTATACGAAATTCATCAGGAAAAATATATGCCTCAGTCCCACTAGAGAGTAGAAATTTGAAACTAACTTTACAAGATATCACAATTCCGCTCAAAGAAAAAGTTAAATATCTCGGAGTAACCTTTAACCCTCTCTTTAGATTTAACCAACACGCCAGGGACATGTTAACAAAAGCCAAAAAAACATTAGGTATGTTCACAAAGCTCTTCAATAACAACTCACTCAGACCTGAAACGAAATTACTATTATACAAAGTAAGCATACGACCAATTTTATTATATGCTTTTCCCATCTGGTTCACATTCTCGCCAACTACAGCTAAAGAAATTGAAACATTCGAAAGAAAAATACTGAGATATTGTATTAACAAAAACTATAAATCACGAAACAAAAAGTATTCAAATAAATACATATATGAGACAGCGCACATAATGCCTTTCTGCAATTATGCAATAAATTAAAAAAAAAATTTGTTAATAAACTCGAATACATGGATAATAACATCATCCAGGAAGTATTCATATCACAAAAAAATTTAAATTGGACTGGTCAATACTACCTATCACCGATAGGAATAGTCAACGAAAATCATACAGCCGACATCAACACCACAAATATGCCATCCTTTTATAAAACAAATCACAACTTAGCACACAGACTTTAAATCCTAAACACACAACTAGCATTTATTGCTATGTATTATATGTAAATTTTATGTAGTTTAAGTAGTTCATAAGGTTAATTTTAAGTAAGGAATATACTTCCAAAGACATTTAGAGTTATGAGCAAAACTCATTAATGAAAATAATACTAAAAGTTAATATAATTTTACTTTCAAATGAACAAGTTGTGAATTAGCTATCAAACAGCACTTTTAGTTTATACATTAAAGACTTAACAGACCAAACCATTTATACCTATACTTATGTAAACCAAGAAAAAAAAGAAAGTCAATAAACTTGAATTGAATTGTAAACAACTGAGAAATTGTTATATTACCTTATGATAAATTAAACTAAAGTTAACAATTAATCTAGTGTAAAAAAGAATAAAGTGATAGTATTAAAATCAAAATTAAAGTATAGTAATTTAAGTGATTGAAGTAATAAAGCAAAGTATATTAAAATATTGCATTTTTAATTCTGTCAAATTGGAGTTCACGATAGATCTCCTAGATATGGATAACATTATTTTGGAAGTGAATTCACAAGCATGGAGCAACTGCGCAATAGAGCAATTACGATATCCCTGGGGTAATGGAGAGTATTCATATGAAAGTATTGTTATGAAAATACAAGTACGGTCCTTTATTGCCTCGAATGCCTTTAAAGAAAACTTCGAAAAACAGGCAGATAAGATAAACTTTTTTCAGGCAGATAAGAATGTAAAGATTCCCACGGGGCGGTTATATATCAAGGGATATATGAGAAAACACAAAAGGGAAACAAGAAATGGCTTCGTTTTCGTTTTCTATCATAAGGCCCAATGTTTACTATGACATTTAAAACGCGAGCTGACGCCGAGTATTCGTCTTATGCGATACACTATTCACTGGGAAGCGTGGAGAAAACCCAATAACAAACAAAGTTTCCGTATAGCTTACGCACTATGGGGCCTCTGCCGGAAAAACGTTGTAAAAATCATAAATTGCATGAAAGCGTTCGATAAAGTGAATACACGTATCTTATTGACAATTTTCCAGAGATTACGAAAATTATATTAAATTAAGGTTTGCAGTTTGGAAAGTATAACTGCTCAAAGTTCACAATTTATCCACATTGAGAAAAATGTGTATTTGGTGTTTATTTTTGTCATTTTTATGATTAATTTGTATGTAAATAAAGCGACTGATCGGAAATCTGATTGGGGTGTCTGTTTGTCTGCTTCCCCACTGTCTGGCTGCCTCCCTTTTCGTATGCCTGCCTGCCTGTCTGCTAACTGTTTGTATGCCTGCTCGTCTGTTTGTCTGTATGACCGGCTGTCTACATGCCAGTCTGCCTCTCCTCCTTTCTGCACGTTTACATGCCTGTCTTTCTGCCTGTCTGTCCGTTGTCCTCCTACCTGTCTCTATCTGCCTGTCTGTTTTCTGTGTGCCTTTCTGTCTGTCACCTGTCTGTCTAGCTGTCTGTGTCTGAGTCCATATGTCGAGCCGTTTGTCAGTTTGTCTATTTGTTTGTATCCACCCGCCTTCTTCTCTGATTGTCTGTTCACCTGTCCGTATGTCTGCTTCCATGTCTGTCTGTGTACTTGTCTGTTTGACTGCCTTTCTATCTGCCTGCCTGTCTTCTTGTCGGTCTGCCTCTGCCTGGCTGTCTGTCCGCCCCTCTTTGTCTTTTTGTTTGTCTGTATATTTGCCTGCCAATCTGCTCTTCTGTCTGTCTGCCAATCGATGCTATCCATCTTTTTCCATATCTGTCTGTTTGATTGAGTGAGTTGATTGAGCCCATTTACGATTAATAGTAAATAGGGTCCCACCGATCACGCTTTAATATGGCGTGGTGAAAATGAAATGTCAAACTGTGGAGACCGTGGTTAATTGCGATAATCCTCCACAGAAATGTAAAAATGAGGTTTCTAAGAAAAACGGAAAAGTTCCAAACACCTCGAACAAGTGGTTAAATAAGCTGAGCGGGCTGTGTAAAGCTTCTAACTGGAAGGAGTGGAATGAGCTGAGTAGAAAGAATAAAAGCAAAACTCTGGAAGAGGAAAAGCCTACTGGAAAATATAGCTCAATGTTTGTCCCAATTTTTATTATTTGTCTCAATATTAAAACGACAGTGCGAAGTATACTAAAATAAAAATAATTGCTTTTAATTATTAGGTATAAATAAGAGATATGAACGTACGTTAAATCGCGAAATCTTACCATGTTCCATTTCAGGCCCCAACTCATCAATGAGTTTTTGATAAGACGTCCTATGTGAAAAAGATTGCTGTAGTAAATTATAAGAGAATATGAACTAGAATGCTTCTAACTGCGACTAACACTTGGCTTCACGGTAATGGTAACACAGTCGTTAATAAAGCAATATGAATAATTTTATCAAATAAATTATTTATTGTAATTTTCTTTTTAGATTCTTTTTTAGCTTTTGGTGGCCAAAAATTGGCTTAAATTATTTCAGTGTTCTATTAACTAAGTCAATCTAATTTGTTATACTTTAAAATATTTCATAAAATTTAATTTCGTTTATATTCTTATGCATACGAAATGGCCACATTTATTTGTTGCTAATGAATTTTACACATATTATAGTCATCAAATAAAATATGCACACAGGTTGTCTACCCATCTTAAATCATAAAGGTGTACATAAAAAAATTAATTTTTAATGCCAATAATTACGTTAGTGTTTCAAAACAAAGCTGGTGAAATTATAAAATGTATTGTTATTCGGGGTTTGAAAATGGTATCCCGGTTCTAATATTTGATATCCTGTCAAAAACTTATTAGTCAGGGTCTGCAACATAAAATTCCCGCGGAAGTTATGGGTCAAGGTCTGAAACTCACGGACACTACTTTAGAAAATGCAAAATCGGAGTTGCAGCTTGTGGACTTTTCTATTTCGTTATCTCTGGTTTGGGACTTGAAGCCGAAATTCGCGATTTAGGGCCTACGTAAGCGTACTATAAACTTTTTTGATTTCACTTGCCTTTAAACTTTCACTCGTCAAGACGTCATCCTAGTATTATTAAGAAGTTGAAGTTGTACCAGAAAGATAAGTCGAGACGGGATAGTTTCAACCTCGAAATAAGCACATATATAATCACTGCCGTGATTTTTTCAAAGAAAAATTTTGTAAATTCATAAAAGGATTGGCGTTAGCAATTGTGTGCGTTTTACATTCTACCAGGTAGAAATCAGCAGAAAATTCGCTGCAAATTGAAAAATGTATCCGTTATTTTGGGCCGTGCGGCGGACCTGCAGCTTCTCTGACATATTTCCGACATATCTCTGATATATCTGTGCATATATTTGTTAAGATAGTGGTCCCACTGAACATATTTCGCGTAATTTGCATGAAAACAGCTGTTTCACTCGTGCCTGAGATCCAGTTAAACCGTTGATTAACAAATGTCTTCAAACAAATGCATGACTAAAAATGATAATTCTATTATGCAAAAGGACGAAGATCCATATATTAGAGATAGTTTTCTTGGTGTCCAGTACTTTAGTGATTATTTCCTTAGTTTTGCCTCATCGGTTCGCTTCACATTATGATTACTTGCATCCGAATGAATTTAAGGGTGAATTAATAGAACAAGTCACGCCGAATATATCACTGCAACAATTGCCGGTATGTGATTATCAGGAAATTATCGAGCAAAATCATTATACTTATACGCAGCAGTTAAGAGAATCTGTATTAAGAAGCAGTGAGATCCGGTCGGGTGGTGAATACTATCCGGAGGATTGTCGAGCTCGTTATAGTACCGCTATTATTGTGCCTTATCGTCAGCGCGAGGAACAGTTGAATGACTTCCTTATTTACATGCATAATTATTTGCGTCATCAACAATTACATTATCGCATCTTTTTAGTGGAACAGTATGATTTGAAGCCGTTTAACCGCGCCAAACTTTTTAACATCGGTTCTGAGATTGCGGCTAAGCATGACTTCCCTTGTTTAATACTTCATGATGTGGATTTGATGCCGTTGAAATCTGGAAACATATATGCCTGCACTGAGCAACCACGTCACATGTGTTCAGCGCTTGATATGTTCCGATATAATTTGCCATACAGAGGTCTTTTTGGTGGTGCCGTTGCTATACGTACCTCACAATTCCGCTTTATAAACGGAATGTCTAATATATTTGAAGGATGGGGTGGAGAAGATGATGATTTCTATGAACGCCTCAAGTCATTCAAACTATCAATTTGTCGTTTTCCTCCAGACTACAGTGAATATACGATGCTTAGACATAAGAAAGAAAAACCGAATGCTTTGCGCTTACAGCTGTTGAAAAATGGACCTTTACGTTATCAAATTGATGGATTGAACTCATTGAATTATAAAGAAAAGGACACGCGCATTCATAGTCTCTTTACACATATTCTTGTAGAAACGTAAGCAGTTGATTCTGTAGTTTGGATGCTATGTTGATGGAGCAAAAAATAAGAATTTGTTTCCATTTTTAGAGTTGCTATATAGAATAGGTTTCAAATTAGGGAATTGAAATGAATGTGAATGAAAGAGTACTTACGAGCCAAGCAGTATTAATTTAGAAAATCAGATTTAGAGAAGGGTTTGTGATGACAATTTTATTGCCATTATCGGACAAATTAATATAAATTTTTAGGATACCACGCATCGATATTAGACTGAATGATATCGCGCTTGTCCTTACATTTGATAAATTAACAATTGCGTAATTATTGCAAAATACAAATTGGTATTGAATTCTTAGGAATTATAACCCTACAAGGCCCGCACATGTAGAATGGATTTAGAGCAATCTTAATAAAATAATAGAAAACTGGATTTTGTGAAAAATTTTATTCTGCGCAAATTAAATTTTAGAATGGAAATTCAATTTCAGAAATTTTGGAATTTTGGTTTATTAACATGTAGAATTTGTACTTTTCTCAATTTCGATCAAATTCTCTGCTATATAAAAAAGTATTCGACGTGTAATAAAGTTATGAACTCAAAATGAAAATGTGTCGGAGGAAATTTAATTCCTCTGAAAACGGATAATTGAATAAAGGCTGAGTAATTGGTACAGTGAGGGTGATCCCAGCCTTTGGGACAGGGGGATATCCAATAAAAATATGGTGCTGGATATTTTATTTATTAAAAAAGTATTCCTCTACATCTGATTGTATCCAATCAAAAGGTAAGAATCAAGTCAATAATTAATTGATTTTATTTAATTTTAATTACATCTTATACTGTATTTAATAGGCTAACGTTCGAAGGTTTTGTCACATATAGAACAAGTGTACTGAAAACAACGTACCATATCTGTTGGTTTCACATAATGTTTAACATATGCGATATAATTATATCTTATAAAATTAAATTCCTATATCATACGTACTAATTTAAGAAGTTCAATATATCCTGCTGTGAAAGTGTATTCAAGCTTCTGTTGTCGTTATTTCGAACTTTGATTAGTTGCGGTGTCAATGGCAGTTGTTTTGTGGCAATGACATTGCCATTTATGCTGATGTCACTGTTTGCATTTGGATAAATATTGTTAACCATTGACTTCCCTGTAGTTGTCAATTTATCCTTACTATTGCTCCCAAAAGGATCCAAATCATCTAGAGAAGAAAAACTATTAGTTGTATTCGATTGTGGAGAAGGCAATTGATGATTCATAACAAGCGGATTGGCACTTTGCCAACTAGATGTCCAAGTGTCATTATTGCTGCCAGAAGACGTGGTGGAGAGCTCGTTGCTAATACTTGTAGAGGAAACATTATCGATATTTTTGTTCATTAAGGATGTCAACATATCCGATTTTGTAGAAGATATTCTGTAATGTTATAAACTAGTATGAATCTATGGTAACAACAACGGTGACTCCAAAAGCTTACTTTATGACATCATTTGTAATCTTTAATTGCTCTTTAGGTTTAGATTGATACATTTGAGGCTTTGTTTGTGTGCTATGGTGTCCAATGGAAAAGCCAGAAAACATGTCACCGTCGTTATATGATTCTGATGTGGGGGAGGATGTCTTTTGTAATTCTGAAGCTAGGATTTCAGAAGCATCTTTGGGCCTGTAAATAGAGTAAGAACAAGACAATTTCATGTTTTAATTGCACGAGACGGACAGATTAATTTGCTGTTTTTTACTTATTGTTTCGTTGAATCGTGCTTAGCTGTTCCAATTTTTCACGCTGTTCTTGTTCCACGCGACTAAACATTTCTTTTATTAAGGCTACAATCGTGTTGAATTGGGCAATAGTTAATCCGTTCTCCACGCACAGTGGCATCAAAAATGGAATACATTTTAGAGCCATCACATCCTTTGTAATTCCCAATTTAGTATTTGTCATGGCAAGTTTATATATTCCTAAAATTCACGACAGAAAACCGGATACATATCAAATCAACGCGCATATGAAAAGATGAAACATATGAAGAGTGATTGTATTTACCAATAATTGCCATAACGATCGCCGGTTCACGACTTTGTATTTGTTGTAGAAACGGTAGGATATCATCAAGAACTAACCACTTGTCCAAATTCTCCAATAATTTGCCGATGCAAATTAAGCAATTAACTTTTACCGAAACATTCGAACTGCTTAAGCAAAGCTTTTTTATACGCGGTATCACGGCATTTTTCATTGCGTTGTAATCAATTAAAGTGGAAAATGTGGGCATTACAGCTAGACATAACTCCTGTATCTGTGGCATATCGCATTCCAGTGAACGATAGAGTAATGGCAGTACGTGCATTTTCACCTCATCGGGTGGAGTCAATCTGAGTAAAAGATCCATTTTCTGCATGAAGACCAGAAGGATTTGTATGGGATCAAAAAGTTTAAAAATAGGCTTCAGATGGGGTAGAATATAGTCGCAGTATTCCTTCTGACTACTCATTTCCGCAATGAGCAGTACGTTGGGCAAAACGAAGGGAATCATAGGTGAATTAACAAACTCCTTAACAAGATGGGGGAGTATGGAATGCAAATTTACTTTGTGCGGCAGGGTGGGTATAATTTCTGGGAGCCCTTTGTAGAATTTAGACTTCTGCAAATTATCCCATTGATACAGACAATCGAGATAACTGAGGGTCTTTACACCAACGTCTTGGAAATAATTGATCTGTAATAAAACGGTATCATTTATTACGATATAAATTTCTATTGGATTAATATGAATTTTCAAGAATTTTAACTAACTTGCTTTAGCTCGTGTAAATTCGGCCGCATTTTCGGGCTGGGATGCAAAAGAGCTTTTAAAGAATCAACCAGTTCGCTAGGAATAGCATTCATGGGTGGGTACCTTCGTTGATTTAAATCGACAGCGTAACGGCGAAATGAACTATAATCGCTACCAAACATTTTCAATGGTTTTCCCGAATATATTGTGAAAATTAGAACGCCTAATAAATGCCAATTAGAAGGGAACGTCAATAATCAAGTCATTAACCATACAACATTTAAGATTAACTTACCGAGAGAAAATAGATCACTATCGCAATTATTTATATTATTTAACGCGATCTCTGGGGCAGTATAATCCAGGCTGGGCTGAGCTAAAACATGAACCGAGGTTGAGAACTCTTTACACGGCCAAAATGGTTGACCGTCAGCAGTGGGTTGATTTGGAATGCTGAAATCGAAACCGAACCATTTCCAACTACGATTCTTATTGATAACAATTACTTCCGCGGATATATTACGGTGAACTATTTTTGCGTCTGAATGCAGAAACATCAAACCATCGAAAAGCTGCAACAGTCCATGGCGAATTTCTACATCATATAATCTTTTATCTGCTTTCACATTCTCCCCAACCACATTCGCCAAGGAAGCAAAAACTGGCTCTGTGGCAAAAGCTAAACAATCGCGACTTTCTTCCAAGGGATGTTGTATTGTGAGAACATGGGGATGTCGTATTTTCGTTATTTGTTGGACACCCCGTCTTAGGGTTTCTAAAACAGTTTCACGATCTTCTTTCGACCAACGCTCCAATGTTTTCTTCTCAAACACAAATACTGATACTTCTTGCTTCGTTGATTTTTTATATCCATTAAAGACTTTCCAAACAAGACCTGTATTTTATTTTCGATATTAAATTGTGATCATAGAAGGAATTCCATTTCGCAAAAAATAGATACAATACGTTCAAATTTATTATTAATTACCAATTCCAGCAGTACACACTTGATCCAACACCTCATATTCCCTTGTAACATTGTTGCCTGGTAGCACTCCAGAGAGCTGAGATACCGTTGTGTGGACCGTCGAATAGAATTTGTTTATCACATCCATTAAAGCAATTGAAAATATAAAGGTGTAATAATCGCTACAAATTCTAATAATTTGCGGATTTTTGGCACAGTCTTTTTGATGAGATAAAACCTCTTCCTATTAACTTCGGTTTTGTTTTTAATCAATAAAATGAACAATATGTACGTTCAGTGCAAACGATTCTCTGCTTAATAGAATGAATGTTGTCGTTTTTTAAATTTACCGTATCAATATTCAATATTTCCTGCCCTGGTAATAATAAATTGACACACGCCATTTAGTTTAGAAGCTATAGCCATCAACTTTTATTCTCTCTTAACTTAGGCAAAGCATTCGATGAATGTGGTTATTATTCGAGGGTCTTCCTTAAGATTTATACATTTTATAAGAAAATGTTTAGTCGAAAACATTTTAGGTCTCAGCAAATAATATCTTTTTATTAGTATATTTTATATTTTTTATTATTTCCATATATATATATATATATATATATATATATATATATATATATATATATATATATATATATATATATATATATATATATATATATATATATATATATATATATATATATATATATATATATATATATATATATATATATATATATATATATATATATATATATATATATATATATATATATATATATATATATATATATATATATATATATATATATATATATATATATATATATATATATATATATATATATATATATATATATATATATATATATATATATATATATATATATATATATATATATATATATATATATATATATATATATATATATATATATATATATATATATATATATATATATATATATATATATATATATATATATATATATATATATATATATATATATATATATATATATATATATATATATATATATATATATATATATATATATATATATATATATATATATATATATATATATATATATATATATATATATATATATATATATATATATATATATATATATATATATATATATATATATATATATATATATATATATATATATATATATATATATATATATATATATATATATATATATATATATATATATATATATATATATATATATATATATATATATATATATATATATATATATATATATATATATATATATATATATATATATATATATATATATATATATATATATATATATATATATATATATATATATATATATATATATATATATATATATATATATATATATATATATATATATATATATATATATATATATATATATATATATATATATATATATATATATATATATATATATATATATATATATATATATATATATATATATATATATATATATATATATATATATATATATATATATATATATATATATATATATATATATAATGATTTATTATCGATACAATCTGTATAAAATACATAACTGCAATTTTCATTTAATGTATAATGATTTTATAATATTTAAGTATTGAAAAAGTTGCTAAGAAATGCAAAATAATGTTCTTAAAAAATAGGATGTCGATTCAGGTCAGAATACACCTCAGTTGTTAACGAAATCCGTTTATGCAAAAGCAACCTGCAAGTTTGGCGGGGGATGGCTTTGAATTTTGCTGCGACCAAAAATTTCCATGCACGGAAGGTACTGTACGCAGAAGGTCCTATATCACCAAGTGAATTTAAGCGACCAAGGGTTATGATTCCTATATTCTTATATTGTATGACTAAAACTAAGCGCTATGTGGGAATATATTTCATATCGTCAATATGATTTGGTAGAACGACTGTTATAATTTTTCCACGGGCGGAGGTTTATTTTCAATATTTTTATGTGATAACCTTTGTAACAGTATCTACATGTAGATAATTTGCATGCAGGAATAAAAATTTTACATCAATGATTATAAGAATGGGCCGTATACACATATTTTTTTCTGCTGGTAACGCATTGAAGGAGGCGTGCCAGGTATAGGAAAGGACTCCTGAGTCGATTTAGCCAGTCTGTTCGTCTTGGGAAGTGACTATTGCAGTCGAACGTAGGGAGATCTTGACGACGAGCATTCGTCGTCATCATAGGCTATATGTGTGTATGATAGGACTAGTGTCACTATCTATCGACTTTTGACGCGAAATCCCATTTTAGAGGCGATTTCTCAGTTCCTATATAAGCTTTTAAGCTGGAACTTAATAATAAATAAGTTGGTATTATATATTATTACTCCACTAATTATTAAGATCAGACTATGTTATACATACATAGTCTGATCCAAAAAATTAGTGGAGTGATAATATCTTATACCAATATCTTGGTTATGAAGTTACAGCTTAAAAACACATATAAGAACTGAGAAATCGCCTCTAAAACGGGATTTTGGGTCAAAAGTCGACGTGACACTAGTACGATTTACGCCATACGGGTGTTAGGTATATTAGCTTTGGCCAGATCGAAGTTAGCGTTCTTACCTGCCAGAGTAAATGGGGAATTATTAAACAAATTGGTAAAAATATAATTTTTCATAAATTGATGCAGATTCAGGAGAAATTTATTAAACTTAGCCCCGATTTCTCCACCCTCACTTTACATCTTAGTTCTTCGGTCAACTATGGCACAGTTAAAGATAATTTCATGGGTAGTATCCACAAAATTGGTTTTCATACCAGTTTTTAATTTATTCTGCAACTGAGTCTTGAAAGTTCACCAAGTAGACCCGTTGCTTAATCTTTTCCAGAGTTTTTGTAATGCCAAGATGGCTTCCACTTGGTCCATAGTAAAAACATATCCTGGTTATATTTCCCATCCTCACTCTCGCATGTCCTGTGCAGTACTCTATTGATAAATTTCAAAATATCCCATTGTACTCAATATGTTTTCGCCGACGAACTTTCTGGTGTCCCTTCACTAAGTCTGCGTAATCCAGTTTGTTTCTCCTTAGAGCGCTAGTTTCCGTTCCTCAGATGAACTTTTCACCGGGGACTGGACGCGCCAATACTTGAGTAATACGAAGTAATTAGCTTAACTGATGAAAGGCATGCTATTCTCGATCTTCCCGTGCGAATTTGCAATTTTTCTTCGTCAGGTGGTGGAAGTTTTTTGCCACATTTTCAAATCCGAGCACAAAGCGTAGGCGACACGTGCAGAGATCAAGGAAGTTTTGTACTTCATGTACATTTGTGGGTCGTGGCCAATCTCGTACTGATTTTGTTTAGTCCTCCTCTGTATGTATTCTGTATATATGTATTACTCTGTATGTATGTAAATTTAATTGCATTACTTTGGGTTCAACCGTAATTCAGTTATATCAATCCGTCAATTGATTTCTTTCGTCGTCGAAACTCCGGCCGATGACAATGATGTCATCAAAGTACAGCAAACATGTTCTCCAATGGAGGCCTTTTAAAACGTGTTCTATTAATCGTTCAAAAGTTGCTGGAACGTTGCATAATCCAAACGGCATTATAGAGAACAGTCATAACCAATCTCTGATACCAAAAGCTGATTTCTCGCGGATTTTTCGATTTCAACTTGTCAGTAGTCAATAGTAGTTATTTCTCATGATTTCGTTGAACTTACGATAGTCGACGGGTGTTTCCACCTTTCCCTTTAACTAGTACGACCAGTGAATTCCGTGGGCTTGTTCGAGTTTGAATTATTGTTTTCTCGATGTAATTTTAAGTGGGGCACTCAACCTTCTCTGCCGTAGTCTAGTGATTAGTTTGTGTTGTCGCCCCGACACTTAGTTTAAAAATTTTGAACGGTATTGCCCTATCAAATGTTGGCGCATTCAACTTGGTAGCAATCACAGCTGCAACTGCCCCACTTGACCGTGTTTCTTGTATATGACCAACTATTCACATAATCTCTGATTCCAGTCTGTGTATTTCGTTCCCCATTTTGCCTTGCCTGCAGTTGGGCATAATTCGTTTCGATATGTGATAGTTGGTCCTACAGCTGTGAAGTGTGTGATGATTTCTGATCAATGTGCTCCTGCAGTTGTGAGGTGTTTTGCGTTATAGTTGCTAAAAGCCGATTCATGTCAAATGATAACGTCTGCGGCTCTATCGACTGCTCCCCGCCATTTGAATAAGCTTCGGAGCCAACAAAAGAGAACTCGTGGAGTAGTTACATCACGTAGCCGTAATTGCAAATATGCAAGGCAATCCGCGAGCTTCCAACTCGCTTATTAGTTGGGGTATCCTTAGATCGATATATATTACCATGTTGGGGTTATTCAACGATCTCACTTCAGACACCACTTGTTAGGTACATTTATCTTTTTTTTCTTTTACTTATGTCGAACTGTATACTTTCTGGATTCGATTACTGTATTGCAGAGGTCCCACAAAAACACACGAACTTTCTTATATTGGTTTTGTCTATTTTATTGAAATGAGAGGGTGAAGCACGTTGACAATTTCACTCCTAGCAATTTCACATTTTTTATAAATAGCACTTATTATTTTTCTTAACCTTTTTCAACATTCGACATTCTTTTGTTTTTACTTCTTACTTTTTAGTTTTTATTAAGAAATTCGAGAATTTTATATACAATTTGTTTATAAAAATCTTAAAACTAACTAAGGTTTTAATAATAATAAAACATATAAAATAACGTAGATAATAATAAATAATTTGGAAATCTATTCTCGGTGATGTTTTTATCTAGTTTTTTCAAAGGAGGTGGGATCAATATTTTCCATGTAATTTGGATTCAAATATCTGAAGTTGGGATCAGTTCCTTGTTGGAGAATATATCGATATATAATAATAATTTGAGGTATTGACGAATACGGAGATTAGTTTGTGAAATGGAGACTAAGTGACTTTGGTAAGTCAATTCAATATTGACTGAGAGGGGTGATATTAACTTCATTATATAATACTTCGGTAGGGAAATATTTATATGAATTGGGTAGACTCTAAATTCCGATGCAAAAACGAAGGATTCGCCTTCCGAATACAGCTAGTTTATTCATGGTCGTGGGAGATATTGTGTGCCACATCGGAAAGCCATAAGGTAGTATCGGTCCGATCAGCCGCTTATAGATAAGCAGTTTTGCGTCTGTGTTAAGTCCATTGCGCCTACGCAGAAGAGGTCCGACCAGATGAAGAGCAGAGTTGGCCTTTTGCAGAGTGATAGCGACATGATTGTTAAAATTTTATAGTGCGGAGGAATTTATGATGGTAGAGGAGGAAGACTTCACATTGCTGAAGACAGGGGAGCTAATGGATGGAATACTGCATCTTGTTGCAAAGTTACTACTAACCTACTAAGTCACTACTACCTATTCCTTGAAAATGGTACGTGGGTATGGAAAATATCAATTCGGCCTGAATTGATTTTCAATCAATCCCTATTTAAGGTAATACTCCGATAGTCGGGATTTTGTTCCTCTATGCGCCGTGTCGCAATTTCTGTTGACGGTGATGTAGCAGATGTTATGGACCCATCTTCAAAGCGTTGAAGTTCGGTAGACGCTGAAGGTTTATCCGATGTGTAAATGCTGAAAAGGATAGGTGTGAGCTTTGAACCCTGGGGCACATTTGCATTAATTTTCCTAGTTGTCGATTTCTATTTTTTAATTGAAACAATGAAGGATCTATTTTCCAAGAAACTGGAGATAAATTTGACCAGGTGACGACAAAATCCCAATGAAACTACTTTAAAAATAAGACCTCTCGTCCAAACGCTGTCGGAGGCTTTTCAATACACAGAAGGCGTGCATCAGTGCACTCTTTCTTATTTAGTTATTGTACCGCAGTTATATAGTTATGAAGAATTAATAGAGGATGCATAGTAGAGCGTTTGGTTCGAACATCAAATCGGCTGCTGGGGATAATGTTATTTTCTATACAGTGTCTCTTAATTGATTTTAGCAATAGTGAATCCAATATCAAACTCGCGCAACAAAGTAGCGCTATTGGTCGGTAGCCGTGGTTCTGCACCGGAAGGTTAATGACATTGGTTTGGGTATGGTCAATGACTTTAACTATGCTGACCCTTCGACGTTTTCCAATCGCGCTTCTAAAGTAGAACTACTCTCATTGAGATGGCCATCCTTTTTTTGCTTTTATTCTAAATATATTTGTCACTTTTATTTCAAAATTCTAAAAATTTTATTTCAAATTTGCGACACTGAGCTCCTCTTAAGTCTGATCGCCCCGATTAGACGTCATATTCCCTTGATGATATGGGGCTGGTATCTCCAGATCGACTACTTTTATTTTACCTTTCCTTTGTGATAAGCTCTGTATACGATACGCGACATCGTTCATTCGACTTATAACTTTATTAGGTCCTTTCCATGGTGCATGCAGCTTTTGGGACATACCCTTTTTCCGTTGTGGGTTGTGCAGCAGTACCAAATCGCCTTATTGGAATCCTTCCGAATTCATGGCTCGGTCGTAGCGATCCTTCATTAGTTTCATATGCTGTAAACATGTTCGTGTATTTCACTCATATCAGACTGAAGCATTTCCCTATAGTAAACTTCCTTATCAGCAAGTTCACTGCATCTTCCAAATTTGAGGTCTGATGGTAATCTCAAATCTGCTCCGAAAATAACCCTCGAGGGAGAGTGTGCTGTAGTTTCGTGGACTGCCGGCCGATAAGCCACTAAAAACATTTGAATGTGATTATTCCAATTACGTTGACATTTGCCCACTGGCTTGGGCAAATATTCTTCTAGGGTACGATTGAACCTTTCTACTATTCTGCCTGATTTTGTGCGTAAGGCAGTTGTTCGAGTATTCTTGATTCCCAACTGTGAGCACATTTCCTGAAATATAACAGACTCAAAGTTCCCTCCTTGATCGGAGTGCAACTCAATTGGTACACCAAATCTTGTAACTCAATTCTGGACAAAGGCTTCCCACAATCGTTCGAGTTTACTTGATACCCAACAATGAGCACATTTCCTATCAGCATTTCCATGCAGTCCTCCATTTCGATGTTGTATTTCAAAGTCACAGTTTTGAAGCCTTTCTATCCAGCGCGTCTGGTTACGCAATAGCTCCTTTCTGGTTTTCCGAGTACTCTGCTGTAATAGCCAATTACCTATTCCTGGCCACCGGTTGTCTGTGAGAGCACACCTCCTATTCCATGTGTGCTAGCATTTGTATCCATGACAAATTTTTTGCCAGGAACTGGATATGCCAACATTGTAGCTGTAAGGAGTAGCTCTTTCAACTGAGATTCATCCTCTTCCTCCTTATTCCATATAAATTCGCAATTCTTCTTTGTCAGGTTATGTAAGCTTCGGGTAACGTTGGTAAATCCAGGTACGAAGCGTCGATAGTAGGTACAGAGTCCTAGAAAACTTCGAACTTCATGAACATTTTAGGACGAGGCAATTATCTTACTGATTTGATTTTATCTTCATCCGTGTAAATTCCATCTGTAGTAATATTGTGGCCTAGGTAAGTTACTTCCTTCTAAAATAAAGGATTTATTTGGATTTAACCGCAGGGCGCCAGAGGAAATTCGACTAAAGACTTCTTCCAGATTCTTGAGGTGGTCATCAAAATTCTTACCCATGTCAATGATGTCATCAAGATACACCAAACATGTCCTCCAATGAAGTCCCTTTAGAACATGTTCTATCAGATGTCCAAAAGTCGTTGGCGCATTGCAAAATCCAAATAATATTACTTAATATTGCCACAATCCATCCCCAATGCTGAAGGCAGTTCTCTCACGATCAGATTTTTCGACCTCTACTTGCCAGTATCCGCTTTGCAAGTCAAACGTTGAAAACCATTTCGCACCAGATAATGCATCCAAAGTGTCATCTATTCGCGGCTGTGGGTAGCTGTCCTTCTTGGTGACACGACCGATGAGCTTCATGGACTTGTTGAGGGTTCAATCACTCCACCTTTCTGCATCTCTTTTATTATTCATTCTGCCTCTTCTCGTTTTGCCAGTGGAACTCTCCGCGGAGCTTGCCGAATCGGTCTTACGTTGACCGTTTATACCTGATGTTGCGCAACAGCAGTCCATTCAGATTTATTGTAATCACTGGCAAATATAGAGCTATATTTCTCCTATAGGCGTTTTGCTTTTGTTCTTTCTAACCCACTATACTCATTCAACCAATTGTTTGTGGTGATGGGAATTTTTGTGCTTCCTTTGCAAACGTCATTCTTGCATTTCTGGGCAGAGTTATACCAATTAACCACAGTTTCCACTGCTTGGCATTGTCCTATCACCTCGCCTTGATTAAGGGTAATCGGTCTTGTGAGCCCATTAAATACTCGAATTGGAATGCACTCCTTATTGCTAGTTTTTACAAGGGTTAGTCCGATCAATATATCCGACGTCGTTTTAGTTCTCTCTACTACCCACATGCTGCGAAATCCACAATCTCCATTCCCACGAGCCCATAAGATTGCTCCGGACTTTGCTGGAATGTACTGTTGGTGACTTGTACTTATTCCCTATCTGAGGCTGTTCATAGCCCGTGTTGAAGGGTATCTCCATATTCTGGAATGTTAGCACTTTTTCTCTTAAATTTAGGGTTAGGCCCTGGGCCAGGATGAAGTCGACACATATAATTACCTCATCTACTATTGCAGTCACTAAAAAGGTGTGTCGCTCTTTAAGCGTTCCCGTCTGCACGGTACACTTTCGCTTAATTTTGGCTTCTTCTCCCGCAACTGTACGTAATTTGTAACCAATCAACGGCTCTATGTTGCCTCTTGCAAGATCTGATCTAATAATACCAACCTCCGTTTACCGTAAGGTTGTTGTTATAAAGATGTATCTGTGAAACTGAGATAGTGGCGCAATCCGTAGGTGGGACCAGCTCACGCCCCTTGCGACTGGCCTGTTTTTGTTTAACGCTTGGCCTTGTTTCGTAGCGCCACTCCCATTTCCGGTCCCTATCTTCCGTTTTCATTTCTGCTTCCAGATGCCTTTCACTCTCTTGCGAAGTGTCCTGCCTTTCCACAATTGTAACATTTACTACCGGAACCTCTGCGCGAATCTGTGACCATCTTCTGGATATCTCTCATGAACTTTTCCATGTATTCGCTTTGGTCGAGCTCCAGCCGATGAACGCTATGTGCAAGCTTGCTAGGGAGACTTGCTGTTTCTTGTATCAAGGCATATGACACTGTTTCACCAAACGTTTTCTCCGTCTCGATATTCGCTGCGGGTCTAGTATCCACATCCCTTATTCCTCTGACAAATGCCTCGATCTTGAACATCTCAATCACCAGCTGATGGATCAGTATACGCCAAATGAGCGAGCTAATATATATATATATATATATATATATATATATATATATATATATATATATATATATATATATATATATATATATATATATATATATATATATATATATATATATATATATATATATATATATATATATATATATATATATATATATATATATATATATATATATATATATATATATATATATATATATATATATATATATATATATATATATATATATATATATATATATATATATATATATATATATATATATATATATATATATATATATATATATATATATATATATATATATATATATATATATATATATATATATATATATATATATATATATATATATATATATATATATATATATATATATATATATATATATATATATATATATATATATATATATATATATATATATATATATATATATATATATATATATATATATATATATATATATATATATATATATATATATATATATATATATATATATATATATATATATATATATATATATATATATATATATATATATATATATATATATATATATATATATATATATATATATATATATATATATATATATATATATATATATATATATATATATATATATATATATATATATATATATATATATATATATATATATATATATATATATATATATATATATATATATATATATATATATATATATATATATATATATATATATATATATATATATATATATATATATATATATATATATATATATATATATATATATATATATATATATATATATATATATATATATATATATATATATATATATATATATATATATATATATATATATATATATATATATATATATATATATATATATATATATATATATATATATATATATATATATATATATATATATATATATATATATATATATATATATATATATATATATATATATATATATATATATATATATATATATATATATATATATATATATATATATATATATATATATATATATATATATATATATATATATATATATATATATATATATATATATATATATATATATATATATATATATATATATATATATATATATATATATATATATATATATATATATATATATATATATATATATATATATATATATATATATATATATATATATATATATATATATATATATATATATATATATATATATATATATATATATATATATATATATATATATATATATATATATATATATATATATATATATATATATATATATATATATATATATATATATATATATATATATATATATATATATATATATATATATATATATATATATATATATATATATATATATATATATATATATATATATATATATATATATATATATATATATATATATATATATATATATATATATATATATATATATATATATATATATATATATATATATATATATATATATATATATATATATATATATATATATATATATATATATATATATATATATATATATATATATATATATATATATATATATATATATATATATATATATATATATATATATATATATATATATATATATATATATATATATATATATATATATATATATATATATATATATATATATATATATATATATATATATATATATATATATATATATATATATATATATATATATATATATATATATATATATATATATATATATATATATATATATATATATATATATATATATATATATATATGCATATAAGTCCAT
>OZ016501.1:29083907-29118430 GCA_963966595.1 Physocephala rufipes | reverse complement strand
GGTCCATTGTGGAACTCCTTTAAAACAGTCGCTCTCCTGGATTTCGGGATTACAGTCAGATCGCACCTATGTTTACCATCCTCACTCTCCCATGTCCGATGCAGTAATCCATTGACCAATTTCAAACAATTCCATTGCACCCAGTACGCTTTGGCCTACGGACTTTCTGGTGCCACCTCTTCCTTAGTCGGCCTCTTATCTATTTCTTTCGCTTCTATTATCTTCACCAAGTGTGTCACCCAGCAGACTGCTCCTGATCGTGCTGGGCTCCCATTCATCAGCACGCTGTAGATTCAATAATCGAATGTCGGCTATACCTTCCCTACCTGGCCATTTATGATCTATGACAGCACGCCTCCTATTCCATGGGCGCTGGCATCTGTGTCTGGGATAAACATTTCCCTGGGAACTAGATACGCCAACATTTGAGCAGTACAAAGCAATTTCTTCAGCTGCTGAAAAGAATTTTATTCTTCATCTCCACGCGAATTTGCAATTTTTCACGTCAGATTGTGTAAGCTCCTTGCCACATTAGCAAATCCGGGAACGAAATGTCAGTAGTACGTGCAAAGTCCAAGGAAGCTTCGTTCTTCATGCACATTTGTGGGTTGAGGCCAATATCGTATGGATTTTATTTTGTCCTCCTCTGTAGGTATTCCCTCAATTGTGATCGGAATCGGATCGGATTCGGTTTTAAATTAATTGCATCTCTTTGTATTCAGCCGTAAGCCAGCCGCAGCAATTCGCGGATTCTTCGATTTCGACTTGCCAATAGCAACATTGAAAATCTAGCGTTGAGAACCATTTTGTTCCAGATAATGTGTCCATAGTGTCGTCTTTCCGTGGCAAGGGGTAGCAGTTTTTTCGTGATCTCGCCCAGTTTTCGGTAGTTGACGCAAAACCGGGTGCTTCTATCTTATTTTTTTAACCAGCATGACCGGTGAACTACAAGGGAGTTGATGGTTTTGATGGTTCAATAACATCCGCTTTACACATTTCCTCGATTATCTGGCCTGCTTCTTCTCGATTTGCCAGCGGGACTGCGTGGCGCCTGCCGAATTGGTCTGCGTCGCCAGTGTGTATCCGATGTTTCACGATGGAGGTTCTCTCAAGTTTATTGTTATTATTAGTAAGCACTGAGCTATATTTCTCCAGCAGTCATCTCGCTTTTGCCCTTTCTGGAGCACTCAACTCATTGAGCCAGCTACTCGTGACTGGAGCTTCAATACTTCCTTTTCGCGCCTCCTTCTTGCACTCCTGTTGATTATTGTCATGGCTGACAACGGCTTCCATTGTCCGATTATTGCTCCTTTATCCATAATGATCGGCGATCTGAACTCGTTCATTACTCGAGATTGGGATCCGCTTATCCTTTTTCGTTTGTACCAAGGTTCGTCCAACAAATATATTCCTCGTTTCTTCTGATGGCTCTACTACCCACAGCTGGTTTGCTCCACAGTCTCCTTCAACGTATGCTCACAAGATTGCTTCGCACTTGGGTGGGATCTATTGACGGTGGCTTACGCTCGCATCCCTGATTTGTGTCCACTAATACCCTAGTGTTAAGGGGTATTTCCATGTTCTGGCCCGTAAGCATTCTCCTCCTCAAATTTAGGGAGGAGGAGACCATGGGCCAACATAAAGTCCACGCCGATTATGACTTCGTTATATCCTATTATCTATGCCACCAAGAAAGTGTGAATCACTTCTAGCGTTCTATCTGAACGTACACACCACTTTCCCGGAGAATGCAGCTTCTCCTGTAGCTGTTCGCAGTTTGCAACCAATCAGCGATTCGATGTTAGGTCTAATCGAACGATGGAATGAGTTGCACCGGTATCCAAACTAAAGACACGCGATCGTCCATTTACAGTCCCGCTCGCGGTTAAATTATTGTTTCGCCGATATATTCGTGAGGTAGATATTGTGGGGCAATCAGTTGTGGTATCCAGTTCACGCCCCTTTGAACTGGTCCATTTTAGTTTAACGACTTCTTATATTCGAGAGCCCCACTTGCATCTTCGGCGGTTCTCTTTCTTGGATTTTCATTTCTCTTTCCACTGGAAAGTTTCCAGGAGCGTTACAATTCCGTGCGATGTGTCCTATTTTCCCGCAGCTGTAACATTTTTTATTTATCTTTGCGTGAGACCAGGTGCGTAATAATCTGAATAAAATCTCTCATGGTTTCTTCCAAAGATTCACTTGGTTCGACCTTCAACCGGTGTACTTTATGCGCCTGTTTGCTATTTCCTGTATCAAAGCAAACGTTACTGCTTCGGCGAATATTTTCTTTAGCATGAAGTAAACTGCACGTTTGGTATCCGTACCCCTGATCCTATTCATAAATGCCTGAGTTTTAAGTAGTTCGATTACTTCTGATGGTGGCTCTGCGTTGGCCAGATGTGCGATCCGCTCTCTTTCTGTTGCATATTCTTGCAACGACTCGTTAGCTCTTTGCTGGCGATTCATCAACTCAATCTGGAATATTTGTTGCCTATTGTCGCTACCATATCGCCGTTCGATTGCTGCCATTAACGCGTCATAGCTACTACGTTCAATTTCAGGAACTGTTTGTAATACTTCAGCGTCGGGACCATTTAGTGATACTATCAGACCTGCAACTTTCTCTGCCGCAGACCATTGTTTAGTTCCTGCTGTTGTCTCGAGTTGTAGTTAAAAATTTTGAACGGTATTGTTCCGTCAAACTTTGGCGCTTTTAATTTCGTAGCACTAACAGCTGCAACTGGTCCGCTTGACTGCTTTTCTTGGATATGACTCCAGTCACACAATCTCTAACTCCAGTCTGCGTATTTTGGTTTCCAAGACATCCTGTCTTGCCTGTAGTTGGGCAGAATTTCCTTCGTTGCCTAACAACTGGTCCTGCAGCTGTGAAGTGCTTTGTGCCAACTCATGCTTTAGGTATGAGGATTGCTGCTTAATGCATGTGGAAAATTGCTCCTCTAATTGTGAGGTGTTTTGAATCATCTGCTCCATGCGTGTGGAAAGTTGCTCCTTCGACTGAGGTGTTTTGTGCTATAGCTGTCAAAAGCATATTCATATCAAATGACGACGTTTGCTGGTCTATCGACTGCTTCTCCACTTTTGATGCGGCTTCAAAAGAAAACACCTATCCTTCCAAATCGATGCCTTGACTCTCCATTCCATTACGTAGTTGAAATTGTAGATCTGTTTTATTACCTGCTATAGGCAATCCGCGATACGTCAATTCGCTCTTTAGTCGAGGTATTTTTAGATCGGCAAACCACTTGTTTGGGAATATTCAGCAGTCCCACTTCTGACACAAATTGTTACCTGGGTTTCCTTTTTTTGAATACAGTTATTTTCTGTCGATTATCTGCGGGGTCCGGTCACTGGATTGCTGATAAACCCTCACAAAAACACGCGAATTCTTTTATATTTAATTTTAAGTGTAGTTTATTTAAATTAAGCACTTTATCACTTCTATAAATTAGTAATTTAACAATTCTATACATGATGCTTATTTTTACTTTATTCACCCGTCGATTGGCTCTATGCTATCCACAAAACTTGTGCCACTACCGTACGCTCTTCACAACACTTGAAGTAAACATGCCCCCCGTTGACATGCTCGTCCGCTATTTATAGGCGCTCGGCTTTCGTAATCAAATGTAGTTTCATAAGTGCCAGGTGTCCTCCTGCGAAATTCGTCTCTGTATAACTATCCACTTTGCAAGTCTAGGCGCCACCGCGTAATTATCCGCTACACATATTACATCGTATCCGCGTAATCATCTGCTGTGGAAATTCCAATATCTCGTAACTGTACGCTGTCCTTCTGAGAATTTTGTCTATGCGTGATTATGTGCTGTGCAAGTTCTCGCGCAGCTGCGTAATTATAAGCTGTGGGAATTCTAGTATTCTTGCGTATACGATTTCATCACATTAAATTCGCCACAATATATATATATATATATATATATATATATATATATATATATATATATATATATATATATATATATAATATATATATATATATATATATATATATATATATATATATATATATATATATATATATATATATATATATATATATATATATATATATATATATATATATATATATATATATATATATATATATATATATATATATATATATATATATATATATATATATATATATATATATATATATATATATATATATATATATATATATATATATATATATATATATATATATATATATATATATATATATATATATATATATATATATATATATATATATATATATATATATATATAATATATATATATATATATATATATATATATATATATATATATATATATATATATATATATATATATATATATATATATATATATATATATATATATATATATATATATATATATATATATATATATATATATATATATATATATATATATATATATATATATATATATATATATATATATATATATATATATATATATATATATATATATATATATATATATATATATATATATATATATATATATATATTATATATATATATATATATATATATATATATATATATATATATATATATATATATATATATATATATATATATATATATATATATATATATATATATATATATATATATATATATATATATATATATATATATATATATATATATATATATATATATATATATATATATATATATATATATATATATATATATATATATATATATATATGGCGGACCCTTGGCCGCCATGCATTACGGGCTGTTTTTAATCCATTCTGCAACTTAGTCTTAACAGTTCACCCAGTAGAACCGCTGCCTAATCTTCTCCAGAGATTTCGTAACGCCAAGATGACGTCCACGTGGTCCATTGTGGAACTCCTTTAAAACAGTCGCTCTCCTGGATTTCGGGATTACAGTCAGATCGCACCTATGTTTACCATCCTCACTCTCCCATGTCCGATGCAGTAATCCATTGACCAATTTCAAACAATTCCATTGCACCCAGTACGCTTTGGCCTACGGACTTTCTGGTGCCACCTCTTCCTTAGTCGGCCTCTTATCTATTTCTTTCGCTTCTATTATCTTCACCAAGTGTGTCACCCAGCAGACTGCTCCTGATCGTGCTGGGCTCCCATTCATCAGCACGCTGTAGATTCAATAATCGAATGTCGGCTATACCTTCCCTACCTGGCCATTTATGATCTATGACAGCACGCCTCCTATTCCATGGGCGCTGGCATCTGTGTCTGGGATAAACATTTCCCTGGGAACTAGATACGCCAACATTTGAGCAGTACAAAGCAATTTCTTCAGCTGCTGAAAAGAATTTTATTCTTCATCTCCACGCGAATTTGCAATTTTTCACGTCAGATTGTGTAAGCTCCTTGCCACATTAGCAAATCCGGGAACGAAATGTCAGTAGTACGTGCAAAGTCCAAGGAAGCTTCGTTCTTCATGCACATTTGTGGGTTGAGGCCAATATCGTATGGATTTTATTTTGTCCTCCTCTGTAGGTATTCCCTCAATTGTGATCGGAATCGGATCGGATTCGGTTTTAAATTAATTGCATCTCTTTGTATTCAGCCGTAAGCCAGCCGCAGCAATTCGCGGATTCTTCGATTTCGACTTGCCAATAGCAACATTGAAAATCTAGCGTTGAGAACCATTTTGTTCCAGATAATGTGTCCATAGTGTCGTCTTTCCGTGGCAAGGGGTAGCAGTTTTTTCGTGATCTCGCCCAGTTTTCGGTAGTTGACGCAAAACCGGGTGCTTCTATCTTATTTTTTTAACCAGCATGACCGGTGAACTACAAGGGAGTTGATGGTTTTGATGGTTCAATAACATCCGCTTTACACATTTCCTCGATTATCTGGCCTGCTTCTTCTCGATTTGCCAGCGGGACTGCGTGGCGCCTGCCGAATTGGTCTGCGTCGCCAGTGTGTATCCGATGTTTCACGATGGAGGTTCTCTCAAGTTTATTGTTATTATTAGTAAGCACTGAGCTATATTTCTCCAGCAGTCATCTCGCTTTTGCCCTTTCTGGAGCACTCAACTCATTGAGCCAGCTACTCGTGACTGGAGCTTCAATACTTCCTTTTCGCGCCTCCTTCTTGCACTCCTGTTGATTATTGTCATGGCTGACAACGGCTTCCATTGTCCGATTATTGCTCCTTTATCCATAATGATCGGCGATCTGAACTCGTTCATTACTCGAGATTGGGATCCGCTTATCCTTTTTCGTTTGTACCAAGGTTCGTCCAACAAATATATTCCTCGTTTCTTCTGATGGCTCTACTACCCACAGCTGGTTTGCTCCACAGTCTCCTTCAACGTATGCTCACAAGATTGCTTCGCACTTGGGTGGGATCTATTGACGGTGGCTTACGCTCGCATCCCTGATTTGTGTCCACTAATACCCTAGTGTTAAGGGGTATTTCCATGTTCTGGCCCGTAAGCATTCTCCTCCTCAAATTTAGGGAGGAGGAGACCATGGGCCAACATAAAGTCCACGCCGATTATGACTTCGTTATATCCTATTATCTATGCCACCAAGAAAGTGTGAATCACTTCTAGCGTTCTATCTGAACGTACACACCACTTTCCCGGAGAATGCAGCTTCTCCTGTAGCTGTTCGCAGTTTGCAACCAATCAGCGATTCGATGTTAGGTCTAATCGAACGATGGAATGAGTTGCACCGGTATCCAAACTAAAGACACGCGATCGTCCATTTACAGTCCCGCTCGCGGTTAAATTATTGTTTCGCCGATATATTCGTGAGGTAGATATTGTGGGGCAATCAGTTGTGGTATCCAGTTCACGCCCCTTTGAACTGGTCCATTTTAGTTTAACGACTTCTTATATTCGAGAGCCCCACTTGCATCTTCGGCGGTTCTCTTTCTTGGATTTTCATTTCTCTTTCCACTGGAAAGTTTCCAGGAGCGTTACAATTCCGTGCGATGTGTCCTATTTTCCCGCAGCTGTAACATTTTTTATTTATCTTTGCGTGAGACCAGGTGCGTAATAATCTGAATAAAATCTCTCATGGTTTCTTCCAAAGATTCACTTGGTTCGACCTTCAACCGGTGTACTTTATGCGCCTGTTTGCTATTTCCTGTATCAAAGCAAACGTTACTGCTTCGGCGAATATTTTCTTTAGCATGAAGTAAACTGCACGTTTGGTATCCGTACCCCTGATCCTATTCATAAATGCCTGAGTTTTAAGTAGTTCGATTACTTCTGATGGTGGCTCTGCGTTGGCCAGATGTGCGATCCGCTCTCTTTCTGTTGCATATTCTTGCAACGACTCGTTAGCTCTTTGCTGGCGATTCATCAACTCAATCTGGAATATTTGTTGCCTATTGTCGCTACCATATCGCCGTTCGATTGCTGCCATTAACGCGTCATAGCTACTACGTTCAATTTCAGGAACTGTTTGTAATACTTCAGCGTCGGGACCATTTAGTGATACTATCAGACCTGCAACTTTCTCTGCCGCAGACCATTGTTTAGTTCCTGCTGTTGTCTCGAGTTGTAGTTAAAAATTTTGAACGGTATTGTTCCGTCAAACTTTGGCGCTTTTAATTTCGTAGCACTAACAGCTGCAACTGGTCCGCTTGACTGCTTTTCTTGGATATGACTCCAGTCACACAATCTCTAACTCCAGTCTGCGTATTTTGGTTTCCAAGACATCCTGTCTTGCCTGTAGTTGGGCAGAATTTCCTTCGTTGCCTAACAACTGGTCCTGCAGCTGTGAAGTGCTTTGTGCCAACTCATGCTTTAGGTATGAGGATTGCTGCTTAATGCATGTGGAAAATTGCTCCTCTAATTGTGAGGTGTTTTGAATCATCTGCTCCATGCGTGTGGAAAGTTGCTCCTTCGACTGAGGTGTTTTGTGCTATAGCTGTCAAAAGCATATTCATATCAAATGACGACGTTTGCTGGTCTATCGACTGCTTCTCCACTTTTGATGCGGCTTCAAAAGAAAACACCTATCCTTCCAAATCGATGCCTTGACTCTCCATTCCATTACGTAGTTGAAATTGTAGATCTGTTTTATTACCTGCTATAGGCAATCCGCGATACGTCAATTCGCTCTTTAGTCGAGGTATTTTTAGATCGGCAAACCACTTGTTTGGGAATATTCAGCAGTCCCACTTCTGACACAAATTGTTACCTGGGTTTCCTTTTTTTGAATACAGTTATTTTCTGTCGATTATCTGCGGGGTCCGGTCACTGGATTGCTGATAAACCCTCACAAAAACACGCGAATTCTTTTATATTTAATTTTAAGTGTAGTTTATTTAAATTAAGCACTTTATCACTTCTATAAATTAGTAATTTAACAATTCTATACATGATGCTTATTTTTACTTTATTCACCCGTCGATTGGCTCTATGCTATCCACAAAACTTGTGCCACTACCGTACGCTCTTCACAACACTTGAAGTAAACATGCCCCCCGTTGACATGCTCGTCCGCTATTTATAGGCGCTCGGCTTTCGTAATCAAATGTAGTTTCATAAGTGCCAGGTGTCCTCCTGCGAAATTCGTCTCTGTATAACTATCCACTTTGCAAGTCTAGGCGCCACCGCGTAATTATCCGCTACACATATTACATCGTATCCGCGTAATCATCTGCTGTGGAAATTCCAATATCTCGTAACTGTACGCTGTCCTTCTGAGAATTTTGTCTATGCGTGATTATGTGCTGTGCAAGTTCTCGCGCAGCTGCGTAATTATAAGCTGTGGGAATTCTAGTATTCTTGCGTATACGATTTCATCACATTAAATTCGCCACAATATATATATATATATATATATATATATATATATATATATATATATATATATATATATATATATATATATATATATATATATATATATATATATATATATATATATATATATATATATATATATATATATATATATATATATATATATATATATATATATATATATATATATATATATATATATATATATATATATATATATATATATATATATATATATATATATATATATATATATATATATATATATATATATATATATATATATATATATATATATATATATATATATATATATATATATATATATATATATATATATATATATATATATATATATATATATATATATATATATATATATATATATATATATATATATATATATATATATATATATATATATATATATATATATATATATATATATATATATATATATATATATATATATATATATATATATATATATATATATATATATATATATATATATATATATATATATATATATATATATATATATATATATATATATATATATATATATATATATATATATATATATATATATATATATATATATATATATATATATATATATATATATATATATATATATATATATATATATATATATATATATATATATATATATATATATATATATATATATATATATATATATATATATATATATATATTTCAGTACTCTTAAGATTCAGTTAAGATCATTTTCCCACACGAAATTGAATATTCTAAAGCTACTTATAGTGAAATATAAAGATTTCTCTAAATTGGAACTGAAATTGAAAACAAATTTGACCGAAATCCTTATAAATGCTAAGGGAGAACATGTTTTTATTTGTACAAACAACGATAATTATAATGCAAAAGTAAAAGATTAGTAAAAGTAAAAGATTTGTTATAAGGATTAAGGAATTGAGCTTTATGACATCAGGTTTATTTTCGACACCGGCCTATAAATTCGGGTCAAGAATCCGAAGTTAGTTTAATAAGGTTATGACACAATTCTCTCTATCATTTCAAGGCGATTTCTACCAATTCAAGATCTTTATTATTTCAAGATACAGAATTTTGAAACAATTAGGAAACACTTTAGGTGAATGAAGAAATTATTAAAACGTTTAAATATGTTTGAGTAATTAAAATAGAAAATTTTAGAAGTTTGAAGGCGGTCAATATTTTTCTGGTACAATATTTTTGTGTTGCATTTAGAAATAGTTTCTTTTATTTAATGAATACTAAATACATACGGAAACTGAAAAATGAATGAAACGAAAAGCAAAAATAAAAATGATTCTCTATAGAAAATACATAACAAAATATTGAAGGCCATAGCGTATACGAAACAAGATTAATATAGCTAAATATAATAATTATAGCGTAATTTTGTTGTTATGGAAATTATATAAAATGCAGTGATTGACTGACTAGAAATAATGGCAAAAATACTACTTTAGACATTGGCTTCAGCAAGCATATTAACATATATATTAAAAAACTAAAACTCATTTAATAACATTTGTATAAATAATACATATTTAGAAACGATACACCTAATCTTTTTATACGATTTTTTAATAATACGGTCGACAAAAATATAGTTCCGCTATTTTAAAAGCAATTATTCTAAATTTAGCTTTCTTTTGTGGTTTTTCAGTTTCTGTTTGAAAATGACATTATCAATTTCCGGTGACTTCTTTACACGTTTACTAAATTTGGTACACATTATGTTAAAATAAGACTACAATGGAAAGAGAATTAATTTATCTTAAGACAATATATAATATTGCAGAAAATTGATTTAATGTTAATTAATCACTTAATTTATTACTTTGAAACTTTAAAAAATTTATCAAATTAAAAAGGCATCCCTTTATGAAAGGTTGTTTCAGAGTCGGTTTTGTTAAGTGAATTAATGAAAAATGCTTTTAGCCAATTTCACCAGGATAACAAAAGATGTCTGAAGTTTTATGCTATATCGGCATCAATCGGTTTCAATTTAATCCATCCAATAAATTTATTACTTGGATTTATTATAAGAATATATACTCCCTCAATGATGCTAAGTTTTGGTTATTAATTGCTGATGCTAATGGTTATAACGTTTCTGCTCTTATCAATTCTCATCTATGCGTTCAATCAAACATACTGTCAATCATCCTCAATTAGTTATTATAGACAAAACTCTGTTTTTTTTTTTTTTTTTGATTTTGAAACTTTGAAACTTTTCCCTGTTAAAAGTAATTCCAATTTTCAAAACTGTTTAATCAACACCTTTGAGTGTTGCGGTCCGTGCTGTTGTTCTTTTTCAAGAGATTTCATTAATGTTGCAATTTAATTATTTGAAAACAGTTTGTCATTAATCGTCACCACAAAGATCTATTTTATCTAATTTATTTTAACAATACTTCTTCATTACTTTGGAAGCTTCGGCTTAAACTTCTGTTTTTTGTTTTTTTTTTACTTACAATAAGTTATCCCTAAAATCCTCTTTTCTCCCTCTTAACCTCCCTTTTCCTACACAGTTATAGCAGTAGTTTGTTGGTTATCCGTGCAGTAATATAATACCTTCCAAACTGTGGAAGTAAAATCCTTCAAAAGCAATTATGCCAAAAACAGAAATTTTTTTAGTAAACTTTGCGCTCAGGTCCGAATTTCGGATTAACAAATGAAAATCCGGCGAATTCTTCCTGATTAATACACCGTACAACATCGTTCGACACTGGAGTTAACACCGGTTCCTCCTTGGTAAATTCTGTATCAAAATTATTGGCATCGCGTGGATTTTTCTGCAGTAGAAAAATGCAAATTCAATTTTATAAAATGAATATTTTAAATGATCATTGAACAAACCATTTTTGGTCGGAACGGAGGTTTAATATTGCGCGTCTCTAATTCATCCCAATCTAGTTTACCAAAAAATGGATGTTTGCGTATTTCATTTTCATCTCCGGAACAACCAAGCCGTTGTTCAGGATTTTTTGTAAGGAAACCTACATAGTAGCACGATGAGGAGTAACAAGGACATAAAAGGTAGTGAAACAAAGATAAAGAAATCGTGGCAGAAAAAAATTTAAATTTTGTGTTTTTAATTTTAAATATCATACCCTTCAAAATGGACACAGCTTCTCTTGACAACCAAACAGGATACAAGACGTCATCATGCATTATTGAATCAAATAGTTCATCTTCATTGTCTGCTTCAAATGGCGGTTGACCAGCCATCATTTCATACATGAGAACACCCAATGCCCACCAATCAACCGAAGCGCCGTATTCTTGCTCTTTAAGTATCTCTGGAGCAATATAATCGGGAGTCCCACAAAAAGTGGTAGTTAAAACACCATTCTTAATACCCTCCTATAATAGAAAATTATATATATATTTGGTCGTTATAATTCCGAATATTAAAGAATAATAATTCTATTAAAATTAATTGTATCTAATTTCTATTTGTTTAAACTACCTTGCACATTCCAAAATCGGCCAATTTACAATGACCCTCTTGATCTAATAAAATGTTATCCAATTTTAAATCTCTGTAAATCACTCCATGACCATGCAGGAATTGCAGAGCTAATGTAACTTCGGCAGCGTAAAAAGCGGCACGTGCTGCTTCAAAACGACGTGCTTTTTGTATTTGAAACATTAAATCACCTCCATTAACATATTCCATAACGAAAAATAAACGATCCTGCAAAAAAGATTCAAAATTAAGCCAGAAAGTTTTGCTCAATACTTCTCTTTTTAATTACCGGAGTTTGAAAGCAAGAATACAAAGCAGTTAAAAATGGATGATTAGCAGCCAATGCCAGAATACGCTTTTCTGTCATTGTGCAATCGACATCATCATCCTGTATAATGACATCCTTTTTAAGAACTTTGATGGCATATATTTCATCAGTACCCTTTTTTTCAGCTAACATTACTTTACCAAATGATCCTTTACCAAGAACTTTGATAAAATTGAAATCCTGTAGAGCTGATTTGCCGGGACGACTTTCATAATATTGATTCAAACTGGAAGTTGAAACGGATGATTGATCCGTAAGGATTGTGGTACGTGTCGACGTTGTTTCTGAGAACTCACTACGATCAGCGGAACCATAATTATCTTCGCCGCAGGGTTGGTTTAAATACTGAAATTGGTAATGATGTTTTTAAAAGTGGCTAAATTAATTCGATTAGAATTTTAACAAACATCATTTGCAAATGCGAACTAAGTAGATTTTCTGAAATATTCTCCCCCATTTGTCATTATTTATATATTTTATAATTAAATTCTATTTAGCTAAATTCGTTAACTTTAATATTATCTGGATTACTTTTCAACATCCTTCCTATGCATTTGAAGGAAATGAAAGGAATTAACGTGTTATTCGGTATTGTATTTCATCCATTAATAGGACCGACATCCACACTAAGTACTTTTTTATGATGAATTCCTCCCTGGATGTACCAAGAGAGCCTAAAAATAAGGACTATCTGAAGTGATTTATAATGATCCATAACGATGTGGAATGTTAAGAGGAATTATGTTTTTTTACTTTAAAATAAAAGAATAAATTGAATAAACATTAAACGGCTAATAATTAATGAAGCCTAAAAATGTTTTATATTTCGATGCTGATCAAAAATCTTTCCTTAAAATAAAGCATGTTTATATTTCCTTTGAAAAAATCTAATAGTCATGGACACATACCTACGGTTATATAAATTAAATACTTATTTTTTTAATAATGAATTTACTTTTGAACGCCGCGGCTGCGCTTGTTTGTCTGGCGATATTCCCAGCGAGCTAAGTATCTCAGCCATTTGCTTTGTATTTATGCCACATGTATTGGCGACATTCTTCTGGCAACGTTTATGCACATTCATATTGCAAACCTCACACTGCAGACCTTGCTTGATGAGACCATACAACAACGACCCACAATGATCGCAAAACGTGAAACGCTTGTAGCTGTGCACGACAAATCGATGCGGTACATTTACATTAAAACGCTGTCCAGCAGGCACCACTTCCAATTTGCTTTGCTGTAAATAAATGGATATATTTTAAACAAAAAAATATAATGAATATATTAAATTCAATTGATTGAATAGATTGTTGATGAAAAGAAATCACAACACATAGAATGTTGTTAAATAACGAAAATTAACTTCGTATTACCTCTTCTCGCATGCCAGGACATTTGGTGACAACGGAACGATGACATCGTTTATGTACAACGCAAGTACACACTGAAATGAACGAAGAGAATGAATAATTGAAAGTATTTTATGCAATTTATGTAAAGCTAATTTTGCATTTTAAGAACTGTGAGAAAAGCAATACATATTTAGATTAAAGTGACTACATCCACTACACAATAAATAAATAAAAAAAACTATCGCACTCACGAAATAAACAACAACAAGAAAGAATTAAAAGAACCAATTAAAAGTGTGTAAAAGAATATTAATAAAAACAACAAACTGTAATAACAAGGTGGACCATCGGATAGTTTACCCGGAATGTTTATCTTTCTAATTGGAAAAAGATCATTGGAAAATTCCTCTAGTATCTTTTCCATATGTATTATAAAAATAAACCAGTCGATGGCCCGAATAGTACACCCTCGAATAAGAAAATCTTTCAAATTCAAGCACAATTAGTACGAGAAATAACTTTATGTATATGTACATACAGGGTATAACAGGGTGCAATAAAAGCCTAAGAACAACAGTTTAGGGAGTGACAAGAAAAAATTGCGTGAGTGGGGAGGAATTGCACGGACAATCAATGATTTTCGAAAGCTTAAAATAGTGAAGAAATTATTTTCAGAAAACGACAACATTCATAAAACCATGCGAAGTTGCGTTGTGAAGCGATAGAATATTGATATTTTATATACTCCATAAATATATCTAAAAGTTCGAATACCTATCGAGAATATTATTCTTCAAACTTAAATTTTGAAAGTTTTAAAAGAAAGTCAGTTCCAGAAAATCTTGCTCTGTATTTCATTTTGTAATGGAAATCAAATACTTTTTTAATATTTAGAGATGACGAGATGTAGCGCGTTCAGAAGAAATTCAGTATTAAGAGGTTAAATTTTATGTTTGAGATATCATCCCAAAATTTAGATATGAACCGAAAAAGTGCACACAAAATCTCGAAACATCAAACTCCCGAACGACAAAGTCCAAGAGCAATTGTGGGACAACATACTCTTATTTCGAGAACAAAATAGTTCCTTTTTAGAACTCATACCAGGCCGAAATAGAGAACATTGACTTTGTTCCTACGTTAATAACACAATAAAGGAGAAGTGGTCATGGCTGAAAACTATGTACATTATTATTAAAAATCGCATTCCAGATTGATTTACGATTGGATAAGGAATTTATTATCATCATGAAAACCTTTTTTGCCATGAATGTGAAACTATGGCCGTTTTGAGACCTGAATTTTTATGGCTACAGAAAGAATTTGATACTATATGGATGTAGACGTAGGATGTAACCCAACTCAACCTCTTCATGTGGACAACTCAACTCAACCTCTTCAGACCTCTTCATGTCTCTTCTGGTGAACACTGTTTGGGTACAAGAAACGCTGGTCAGTTATTACATAAGATTACAACGATTATACATAGTAATAATTGATAAAAATGGAAATAGACACTTTAATAATAATTCAATGAACTAATTTTATCTCAACTTTAAATTGAATGAATCACATCGATAGAGGTTAAATAAAACTATAGAAAGTTTCAGGACAATTATATTTTCTTAAAAATGGGCAAAGCAAACTACAATAATAAAGGCTTAAAAATAAATTAATAAGAGAAATAGTTTATGATGTCGATAGACGATCCCGTTTTTAGGAAGCTTCGAAATGACAATTATTTTGCTTTTGCGTTATTTTATAAAAACTCGAAAAATATTTTAATAATGAGTTTATATGAAGATTAATTACATTTTCAAAAAGAAGCAAAATGCAATGCAATTTCATTCGTAAAAGGAAAAATTAACGTGAAAAACATGAAGACACAAACCCAATGCATACGTTAATAAACAGTAAACCTAAGTAAGTGCAGTATGTTTGTTGTTTTTGTTTGTTGCTGATGTCGTTGTTTTTGTTGTGATAAAAAAAGACATACCTTGACATTGATAGCCTTGTTTACCAATTCCCCTGCAAAGGCAAAAAATTTCCATTTCTTGTATAGACTCATTTAAATAAAAAAAACTTACACCATTGTGCGATTAAGTTCTGTAATTACGATAATAATAATGATGCATAACTTAATTGAAACGAATTTGAATGGTGTACGAATAGATTTTCACAGTTATATCAAAGTTATTGATATACGCTTAGAAGCCCCGTCTTACATTGTAAATATTAATAAAATGCGGCGTTAAATGATAAAGATTCTAGTAAAGATTTACATGATTTGTTTATGTGAGCTAATGTATGGTTAGGATATATTAGAGTGTATATATTAAAACGACGCACATTAAATGCATCGGGAACATAACCCAAATGAAAAGAAAGTACAGTATCGGAATTAAATTATTAATAGAAATTAAATTAAAAACCCCAAAAAACATTTATAAAACTAAAGAAATATAAAAATATTCTAAAATATAAAAATAATTGTATGTTAATCACTTCTCTGAAGATTATATGATTTTTGTTTTTAGAAAAGAATGAAGGATCATGAGATGTTTATGTTTGATGTTTAAATGAACTTACCAAATAAATTCCCGACAATGTGAACAAAAGGTGGGTTGTCGTAAAAAAGTTGCCATAAATTTATGACCGTTAACCTAGAAATAAGAATGATAGTAAAAAATAAACTTATCAAAAAATTAAGAAATTTCGCTATGCGAACCTGATGAACACGACGACGCATAGCACCGCGGCGTCGATTAAATCCAGCTCTTTCCTTAAACTCTTTATTAGCTGCGACGGCGTGTTCAACTTCAGTAACAGTCTTTGTAGAATCTAGAACAGAATTAAGTTAGTAATTTACTATTAATACAAATAGAAATGATTAGAGGAAGCTTTATCTATTACCATTACGATTTTTGAGCTCGATAACAACATGTATTTTGCCCTGTGGCTCCAAATTCACCTAAATTGCGAATATATTAACACATAATAAGATTAATACAAGCATTTTAAATTCAATTATAATAGATTTACCCAAAGATCGGGTACTCCTGAATCATTTTGAATTATATCCTCTAGTGGTATGATGCAATTAGCTACAAAATCGTCTGGAGGAAGAGCAGCATCATGAAAAACCGTTAAATTAATATTTTTAGCATTGGTTACATCATGTACAAATTGTTCATTCCACACCGGATCAAATGTTTTAGTCCTTGTCGTTGAACGATCTAAAAGATATATATATAAAAGATTCCAAATTGAAAAATGTATTTTAATTAAAAAATATGCATAAACTATTTTTATAAGCTTTCAAGGATTTTAATGCATTTTAATTTGTTATTTCTTTGAAACGATTTTTTTATACTTTTACTATGTAAATTACATTATAACGTTATTGTGTGCGACATTGTGCATTATTTTCTACAACTTTTTCCTGAAGAAGTGAAACCCCATTCGTCACTAAAGTTACAAAAGTCGCTTTTTAAGAAGGCCTTTTATAGGCTCTGAATAAGACTCCGCGAATTAGACATAGATAATATATTCTTTATACCAGTGTCAAATTCGTGATCTCGGCTTCCGCGATGTTTTTCTATGTATTGAGCAATGACCCGCAATGAATTATTATCATCTTATCATCATAGAATATTATTTCATTATTATAGCTGTCTTTGGGAAATGAGACTTTTATCTGATTTCGATTAAGGATATCCTGTTTCTTTTCTTGTAGGTATAACTTCGTTTAGAATTTTGATTTAAATATTTTCGTTTGTATCATAACGTCATGTGCACGTTTAAGCGATATTTAATAAATTTCAGAAATCATCTCTTGGAACATCCATCTGAAATTATCTCTGAGAACCATGTAACACATTCCCGTCACTGCATCGCAATCCATTAAAAGACAAGTTAAAAGCACTGTCGCAGAATATTTTTAAATCGCAGGAAAGCAAGACCCAATATAAAAAGTATATATTTACCAAAATGACTTTCGTCGACATCTATAGATACGTAAGGATCAATCAGTTGATCATCCGCTAGCTTTCCAAAAGTTAAATTATGACGCTTCTGGAAATCTGTTGGTCGTAATCCACTTGCTTCGCATACTTTGATTTGTAATTTTCCGGAGAACATGATGACGACAAAAAATTAATCCACTGATGCGGCAAATAAATATAGTGTCCACGATAAAAATTAGAATGAATTGAAAATTTGAAATCGCAAAGATCAAATTGAAGGAAAAATCCAATGAGTCCACCCCGTTGAAATGTACGTATACTGATTTCGTTATAAACGAAATCAACAGCAATATTCTTAGCAAGACGTCGTTTTTTCAGCGAGATTAAAATGATAAGAATTGCTGGATGCTGAATATATCTATTAGATTCAACTTACACTAGTTTATATGTAATTATCTTTTCTAAATAAAACTATCTAGATGCTAAGCAATCTGATTATAATAAATTGCTTCTTCTGCCTCTTTTACATATTCTTCTATTATCATTACATTTGTTGTTGTTGTTGTTGCTGGTGTTGCAGTATTGTTGCTGAATTATTTATTGTAAATATAATTGTTATATTTGTTTGCTTCGTTTCTTTTTAAAGATCGCTTTAAAATTACGAAGTTTCATTTATTGAAATAATTCTTTTTGCATTCCATTTTATGTGTCATACTCTCTAGACTCTATAGATTACCCATTTCATTTGCTATGGAAGGTTGGATTTTTGAATCTCGTTTTCTAATATTTTACTATTTGATGCCAATTCGCGCTAGTATTCTCCTAATAAAAAAATTGTATTGAAGACGGCGACAAAAGCAGTATGTAATTATTCTTGATTTCTGCTACGCTCCGCTCTACTCCGCTATGCTCATCAGTAAGACAGGTTGTTACGTCTTATCGTCACACACCCCCACTTGTCAAGAACTTCTTTGCGCCGTTATTGCCTTGTCCACCCTAATCCACCCACTCAAGCAAAATTCCAACCAAATACGATTTCTTCTTCTTCTTGGCAAATTAACTTCAAATTTTTTCACTACTCCAAATTTTCACTTGTGTATTTCTACGCATTTTTGGAAAATATTCTTCACTTCTACTAAAGGTTTTAAGTATTTTCGATGCACTTTTTATCTGAAAACTAGACCGCCTCGTCTGAAAGTATTTTTGCTCACGAAAAATTTTGTTTGTAAATTTAAAGCTTTCGACAGTAGTGAAAAAATTTCTTCACACATGAAATTTTCATTTTTGTAAAACTGATCAATTGATTGACACCAGAGCTCGCGCTGAGAGACTAAAATGGGAATTCTGATCTCTTGAAAGAGAACTAAAAGAAGATGAAATTTCCCATATGGAGCATAAAGTGCTAGACGCAATCAGGGAAATAGAATCAGTCATTCTTTGAAATGTCAAAATTACATGGACTAATATGAAGATACGAAAGGAAGCCTTTTTTGCATTGCCCAAATATACTGATGAATTTTCTTAATGTCAGATTAAGACATCAGCACAGTCATTTCTGTTTATCCGATTACATCGTTTAATTTCAATTTGCAAAGTGTACTAATTGTGACATTGACCGTTGTTCTTGTGTCGCGATATTTTTCGAATGTTAGAAGCAGATAGAAAATCTCACACGATTTCGGTCGTGGCGATGTCAGAAATAAAGAGATAGGACACTCCCCGTAACACATGCACATTTTTTTGGGACAAATTCAAAAAAGGCTAGAAGTTTCTTAGGAAATTGGTACAAGTTTCACTGGAAATTTGTAACCATGGTACTCGCACGTGCGTTTCTGCACTAGCATCCGTTCAAAGGGGTACGTAAGTGAAAAACGATTGAAAATTTGTATGAGTTCATTGAACTTCAAAATATTATTTTTTGTTTTTTAATCATTTGATAAATAAATTATTACGATACAGGAAGAAAAAAACCAAAATTAGTATAGTTAATATTTATTTCATTACAGTAAACGAGAAAGATAACTATAAATTACTTCTTCTGTATAAAACGATGCTCGGGTAATTGTATTTTATTGTAATAAAATTGGTGGTGCCTTGGTGTTAACAATTATTTTTAAACATCTACAATTTCCTTTAAAATTTAAGAATTATATATTTCACTTTGATTTGGGGATCTCAGTATCCCCCATTAATTTTCTTAAAATAAAGCTTACCACTATTGTTTACGTTTGGTGAAAATTATATAGAAATAGCTTGGCAAGATGTTTTCAACACGCTCGATGGCAAATATGGCGTTATACTCGTTAGCAAACCCACAGTAAACCAGTACAATATCGGACAAGTTCTCACACATTGTGTCCGTGAATTCAACATACAATAAAAAATGGCCATAATAATGAATTTATAATTTAAAGCAAGGAGTGCCGTATCTCGTCATCTCTGGTTACAACATAGTTAACTAACTCGCTGCTCTTTGTTAATTAATTGGGTACTGGCCTTTACTTAATGAACGATTTCAGAATTACTAAGAACTAGCGAATGGCTAAAATATTTGATAGTTTCTTGTAATTACTAATTCTGCGAAGCATATTCACGCGTTCAATGATTTCTGAGTTACTAAAAACTGAAAAGAACTATTGAATGAATGAACAATTTATAACTATCGAATTGCTCGATAGCTTTTATTCGATAGTTCCCAGCACTAAAGATAATATAAATGAGATTTACAAAGTTGTGTTTTTGGCTTCTCTTATGCACAGAATTATTGTAAAATATTGTTGTTTTTGACTTCTTATAGTTAAGTTCAGTACTGTATAAGGAATAGGAATCAAGTGAATTTTAAATCCCTCCATTAAATTTTAAATATGTCGCTTCCGAATATATGTCATAAAATAAATAATTTATAAATAAACAATTTATAAATAAACAATTTTAATATATGTCATCAAATAAATAGTGTAACATCGATAGCTATAAACTTGTCATGATTGAAAATATCTTAAATATGATATTTACAGCATTATAATGTAAAGTCACGACGTACACGAAGCTGGAAAATTTTGGAATTTTTGTTTATGTATTTTGTATGTTTGACAGATCGGTATAACATAAACACGAAAAAGCGACGAAAATTTCCCAAGCCGAAAGTTCGTCTAAAATGGGATCTTCCTATGTATATTCAGGGTTGATTGTCAGATCGCCGATTAATGTAAACTCACTTTAGGTCGAAATAATTGTCAGACGCGACGAACACAATATGGATTCGTGCTGATTACTTCATTCCAGTTTTAGCGTCTGCCGGTTGTGTATTCATTAATAAGAAAGAAAGAGTGATAATTATAATAAATTTAGAAGGAAAAAAAAATTGCTAATGCCATTCTTGAATTCCAATATTTATTTATGCTATTGATAATTGTTTTATTGTACACAATTTATGGTTATTGACGCTAATAATTTTCTTCTATTTTCCTCTATAATACACTGTAAACACTTTTATTTGCAAACACTACACAAACAAGCAAACAATTTTATCATTGCGCACCAATACTTCTTAATATTCTTCGGGAAATGTCAAAAAGTTTATTACTTTATTGTTGCCATACCCAATAATAAGAAGTATTTACTAAAATTTTAAGCTGAAACAATGTACTTTCATGAATTTTCTCGAATATCCCTAAAAATATTTCACATGTGGCAACAATATCAAATTATCCCCTCATAAAACCAGACGAGACGACATGAAAAAGTTACATTATACCAATTTTTCTTCATGTCGTGTACGTCTACGTCTTCGTCTATGTCTTCCAGTGAGTTTACATTATAATGCTGTTAATCATTATCAAAACTTTGAAGTTTGTAAATTAGCTATTGGCGCTTTGCGGTAGAGATCTGTTTAATTATTTGAGCACATCGCGTGTGATATCCTGGCGAAGTACGATATTTCTTGACGAAGTACGAGATTTTTAGTTTAGATAAGTAAATTGCAGAGATAATTTACCTCTTGTAAATTGCATCAGGCTGAGAATCTGCCTTTTTAATCAGAGATATCTGCTTTTAATTCAGTTGTCTCTGTTTTTAATTCTGCACGGATTCCAGAAAAATTGAGGAATGGCTTCCCAAGCGGTGCGGGCGCCAGTTTCGCAATTAATTCTCGATAAAAATGAAAATAAAGAGGACGAACCTAAAAAGAAATCTCGTGAAGATTGGCGTAAAGCAAAAGAGCTTGAAGAAGCACGAAAGGCTGGTACAGCACCAGCGGCAGTCGACGAAGAAGGTCGGGATATTAATCCACATATTCCTCAATATATTGCGAACGCCCCGTGGTATTATGGATCTCAAGGTCCAACATTAAAACATCAAAGACCTCAGAAACAAGATGAGAAAGGTTATATTGAAAAGGTTTGCCCGAAAGGTGTGAACACAACAAAATTGGTGACGAAGTATAGAAAAGGCGCCTGCGAAAATTGTGGAGCTATGACGCATAAAAAGAAAGACTGTTTGGAACGTCCACGTAAAATTCAAGCACGATACGCTGAGTCCATCGTAGTTCATGATGAGTTCATTGTTAAAGACGATGCCGTGAATTATGATGAAAAACGCGACCGTTGGAGCTCATATGACCCTGCCAGCCATAAGGAAATTATCGAAGAATATGAAAAGGTTGAGGAAGCTAAAAGACAACTCAAAGCAGAGAAGCTGAAAAATAGTTAAAATCATTAAATTAATAACCATTGTGGATATTGATTTCTTATAATGGGTTTCATATATCGTAGATCCAGATGCAGTAATTTCCGATAACGAAGACAATGAGGATAAATATGTTGACGAAGTCGATATGCCAGGAACAAAAGTTGACTCTAAACAACGTATTACAGTACGGAATTTACGTATCCGCGAGGACACAGCAAAATATTTGCGCAATCTTGATCCGAATTCGGCATACTATGATCCAAAAACTCGAGCAATGAGGGACAATCCTAATCCACACATACCACCAGACGAGTAAGTGTCTGTAAATTATTTTCAACCTAGCAAGCAATTTTCATGTACTCTAGGTCAGAGTTTGCTGGTGAGAACTTTGTGCGTTATACCGGTGATACGACCAAACATTCTACTGCACAGCTGTTTGCCTGGGAGGCCCATGGCAAAGGAGTGGATGTGCATTTATTGGCTGAGCCAACTAAATTAGAATTACTGCAAAAAGAATATGAGAAGAAAAAAGAACAGTTTAAGTCCAGTGTAAGTAATCTCTTCATTCTCTTCATGTCATTATTATATTCATTGAAAACATTTTACTAAAAACTTCATATTCAGACAAAGGACCATATCGTAGAGAAATATGGAGGTGAGGAGCACATGAATGCCCCGCCAAAATCACTTCTCTTGGCACAAACTGAAGAGTATGTCGAGTATTCGAGGAGCGGCAAAATCATAAAAGGATTGGAAAAACCGAAAGCGAGGAGCGTATATGAAGAAGATATTTATATGAATAATCACACATCTGTTTGGGGATCGTATTGGAATGCTGGGCGCTGGGGCTACAAATGTTGCAAATCTTTTTTAAAAGTATTAATATTTGTAATATTTACGTAGACAATTTTTTGAGTTGAGTATTTTTGCATTTTTTTAGAACTCTTATTGTGTGGGTATAAAGGAGCCGGAATATATGCCGCATCTTCAGATAACAATTCATAAAGGCGCAGAATCGTCAGTAATCAGTAAATCACCTACGGATATCACGAATGAAGTCGCGTCTAATTCATCATCATCATCATCATCGAATGATGAGGATGAGGTCCCAAATAAAGGAGGCATGAAAAGCATTCCGAATAAAAAATCAAGAAAACGAGAAAAGAAAAAGAAGCAGAAGACCAAAAAACAAAAAGAACGCAAGAAAAATAAAGAAATTAAAAACATCAAGAGTATAAAGCAGGTATCACCGCCATCGTCACCATCATCTCAAATAATCTTGGATGATCGCAAGCGTTCGTATAACAGCATGTACGAGGTTAAGGCCCCCACGGAAGAAGAAATTGAAGAGTGGAAGCGTAAAAGGCCACGAGATGAAGATCCCATGTTACAATTCTTGCAAAATTAATTTGTTTACTATTTGTGATAAGTTTGGGGATTAAATAAAAATACTAAATTAGATGAAAAATATTTTATTGTGCTAAACAATGGCGTATTGTTCGTACAACAATTCCCGAATTTTATAATATTCCTCGGATAAGCACCCTTCCATCGTAATTTTGCCCGCATCTAAACGGCGCAGGGCTAAGGTGCCATTATTGCACCACAAAACGCCGCCTGAGAACTCGGAATTGATATTATTGCGGAGGAGGACTTGTTTAAAATCGGACAATTTGAGTTCATTGATCAAAACGGAATTATGTACCGGAATATCATCGGCCTCGAGTATTTCCAGAGTTAGAATATTTTTATCGTCCCTATTTTCGTCCTCTTTAACGGTTTCGACGGGATTTGAATCGATTGCTTGTTGTCGAATACCAATTTTTGCATCGACCCAAGCAACTTCTGCGTCTTTTCCCTTCTGGAAGTCCAATTGCGATACGAGTGCCTCAGTGAGACGTACCTGATAGATGTGTGTCTCAGTGGTAACGTCAACTATCTACAAAATAGGGTCGTAACCGAATTGAACGAATTTATAAGAACACAAATTAAAATGATCCGTGTCGATATATACCTCTCCTTTGCATGGAGTAAACACACGCGCCCCAATATTCGTTTGACAATGTTTGGCCACCACATTCGTAGCTTCGGCACTACCGTGCACTACTATCACGCGGCGTGGCCGTAACTGTGACAATATTTTAAGCATTGATTCTCCATCTGAGCGGCCTTCAAAGTCTATGCGCTGAATTTGAGCATTTATCTCGATTGTCTTTCGGGCCACAGTGCATTTGGTAGGCTTCTCCAATAACTCGGCATCTTAAAGAGAGTATACACATATACATTATATATCGTTCAGAAACAATTATTTATGACATAAAAATGCTTATCTCTCCCTACCATCTGTTATTTTCTTCTCTTTTACATCCTCCTTCCTAGCATTTTCTTTATTGCTTTCTTCGACTATATTCTCGTAATTCAAATCTGCTATTCGGTAATCGTCCAAATTTATTATTTCACCATACTCGTCGCATCGAATTTTTTCTTCATGGAATGGAAACATAACGTGATGTTTTTTATTTGATTTAAAGAATCCACTGTGATGTCGTCCTTCTGGTCGAATAACGATGTCGTGCTTTCCCGTAATTATACTCATTTCAATATCGTCTTCCGAGTCCGAGCTGCTCTCCTGTTCAGTATCTTGCTTAACAATTAAACGATTTAACTTCTCTCCTTGCGTGCGCAAATACTCTTCCAATTCTGCGCCTTCCAGTTCAATGCGCCGTCGTATGTCCAAATCGATTTTGCGGCCAGCTCCACAATTTTCAATGAGATCCATGGCCAGAGTACCCTGAGATGATCTGCAATAAGGATACAGATAACAAGGGCTCGTGTTGAGCTATCGTCGTTACTTCTTGTGATAAACGAACCGCAACATACCGTGACGTTATGATAATACTGTTATTTGGATTGCCGACCCACTGCACGAACAACTCTCTTGTGTATCCACTCTCTAGATCTGGAGTGCTAGCGAGAACAACTTTAGGACTCGGCAGTTTGGCCAATTCATTCAAATTGTGGCAAAGTTGCATGTGCTTAAATTGAAAAGGATTATTGCGAGCTCCCTCGAATGTTTTCATCAGCTTGTCGCTCATCCACTCAATTTGCGACTTAGCAAACTCTATTACATTGTAGCTAACATTATTAAGTAAAGCCAGAGAATAGGCCATCAGTCCAGTGTCTTTATTTTTCCACACCTGATCCAACATATGTGCTAACTCCAAAACACGTCCGGCGGTATCAACAGCTATTAGTACATTGCCATTATTACGCACTGTATGCAATATGTTTGTCATTAACTTCTCATCACGAGCACGTCGTCGGGCTTGTTGATATAAAGCATTAAAAGCATCGGTGATGAGTAGTGACGGACGTTGCAAACGTTCTAGTTCACAGCCGTTTAAATGTCTTTCTTTTTTGTGATTGAAATCTGTGGCGTAAACAATATCTTCTTCTCCTACTTTGAGAATTTTCCAAATTGTACCACCGATCATATGTCCTGCTGGCATAGGAGTTATTGCAATACCGTACCCCTTGCCTGGAAAGCAGTACTAACTGAGTACAAGCTTATATGTTGATCTGCCGGATAATCAGCATCAGAATATTATAGTCTTTAATATATTTACCTTTGAGTGAAACTGTTTGGTTGTATTTTAATTGCATAATCTTATCAAACGCTGCATCAACATCATCTAATGAGAACAAATCGAAGTCGTACATATTGTAATGGGACATATAAAGATCATACATAAACATCTGTCCCATTTTGTATACTGGTATAGTGGCATAGATGGGACAATTTAGTCCAAGCTTTCCCACAAGGTATGGTAAGGCACCCAAGTGGAAAGCGTCCGGATGTGACAACAGCACTGCGTCAATAGTATGGACATGCCTATACCGTAGGATTCGTTAGTAAGAGTAGCTCAAATACAAGTGTTTGTTTTACCTTTTAAGTTCTTTAATAAAATTCTGGTCAAACTTTTCATCCCAACCACAGTCCAGAAGTATACGTACTTCATCTATTTGCAATACATAACATGGTGGGGACTCATCCATAGCTCCCGATATTGTGTGCAGCTTAATGATAGAAGTCATTTCTAACTATACGCAGGCAAATTAAGTTCCAAGTCTTTTTTACTTATTAAGCAAGATCACCGGCTAAAAAGCATTGGAATATCGGGAGGGGGATAATAAACTCACTACCAGAACCAACGAGATAGGTAGCACTGTTCCCTCAAAACATTGTAGCAAAAAGAGCCAGAATTTACATCACATAAACTTACGTATGGGTTTGCGTTTATGCTTGCGCAGTTACTATAGAGTAGTTACGTGTGACATTTCGTGACAATATCATGTAAACAACTGAGAAATTGTTATATTACTTTTTATGATAAATTAAACTAAAGTTAACAATTAATCTAGTGTAAAAAAGAATAAAGTTATAGTATTAAAATCAAAATTAAAGTATAGTAATTTAAGTGATTGAAGTAATAAAGCAAAGTATATTAAAATATTGTATTTTTGATTCTGTCAAATTGGAGTTCACGATAGATCTCCTAGATATGGATAATATTATTTTGGAAGTGAATTCACAAGCATGGAGCAATTGCGCAATAGAGCAATTGCGAGATCCCTGGGGTAATGGAGAGTATTCATATGAAAGTATTGTTATGAAAATACAAGTACGGTCCTTTATTGCCTCGAATGCCTCTAAAGTAAACTTCGAAAAACAGGCAGATAAAATAAACTTTTTTCAGGCAGATAAGAATGTAAAGTTTCCCACGGGGCGGTTATATATCAAGGGATATATGAGAAAACACAAAAGGGAAACAAGAAATGGCTTCGTTTTCGTTTTCTATCATAAGGCCAAATGTTTACTATGACATTTAAAACGGGAGCTGACGTCGAGTATTCGTCTTATGCGATACACTATTCACTGGGAAGCGTGGAGAAAACCCAATAACAAACAAAGTTTCCGTTTAGCTTACGCACTATGGGGCCTCTGCCGGAAAAACGTTGCAAAAATCATAAATTGCATGAAAGCGTTCGATAAAGTGAATACACGTATCTTATTGACAATTTTCCAGAGATTACGAAAATTGTATTAAATTAAGGTTTGTAGTTTGGAAAGTATAACTACTCAAAGTTCACAATTTATCCACATTGAGAAAAATGCGTATTTGGTGTTTATTTTTGTCATTTTTATTATTAATTTGTATGTAAATAAAACGACTAATCGGAAATCTGATTGGGGTATCTGTCCTACGTGTCTGTTTGTCTGCTTCCCTACTGTCTGGCTGCCTCCCTTTTCGTATGCCTGCCTGCCTGTCTGCTAACTGTTTGTATGCCTGCTCGTCTGTTTGTCTGTATGACCGGCTGTCTACATGCCAGTCTGCCTCTCCTCCTTTCTGCACGTTTACATGCCTGTCTGCCCGTTGTCCTCCTACCTGTCTCTATCTGCCTGTCTGTTTTCTGTGTGCCTTTCTGTCTGTATGTCTGTCTGTCACCTGTCTGTCTAGCTGTCTGTGTCTGAGTCCATATGTCGAGCCGTATTTCAATTTGTCTATTTGTTTGTATCCACCCGCCTTCTTCTCTGATTGTCTGTCCACCTGTCCGTATGTCTGCTTCCATGTCTGTCTGTGTACTTGTCTGTTTAACTGCCTTTCTATCTGCCTGCCTGTCTTCTTGTCGGTCTGCCTCTGCCTGGCTGTCTGTCCGCCCCTCTTTGTCTTTTTGTTTGTCTGTATATTTGCCTGCCAGTCTGCTCTTCTGTCTGTCTGCCAATCGATGCTATCCATCTTTTTCCATATCTGTCTGTTTGATCGAGTGAGTTGATTGAGCCCATTTACAATTAATAGTAAATAGGGTCCCACCGATCACGCTTAAATATGGTGTGGTGAAAATGAAATGTCAAACTGTGGAGACAGTGGTTAATTGCGATAATCCTCCACAGAAATGTAAAAATGAGGTTTCTAAGAAAAACGGAAAAGTTCCAAACACCTCGAACAAGTGGTTAAATAAGCTGAGCGGGCTGTGTAAAGCTTCTAACTGGAAGGAGTGGAATGAGCTGAGTAGAAAGAGTAAAAGCAAAACTCTGGAAGAGGAATAGCCTACTGGAAAATATAGCTCAATTTTTGTCCCAATTTTTATTATTTGTCTCAATATTAAAACGACAGTGCGAAGTATACTAAAATAAAAAGAATTGCTTTTAATTATTAGGTATAAATAAGAGATATGAACGTACGTTAAATCGCGAAATCTTACCATGTTCCATTTCAGGCCCCAACTCATCAATGAGTTTTTGATAAGACGTCCTATGTGAATAAGATTGCTGTAGTAAATTATAAGAGAATATGAACTAGAATGCTTCTAACTGCGACTAACACTTGGCTTCACGGTAATGGTAACACAGTCGTTAACAAAGCAATATGAATAATTTTATCAAATAAATTATTTGTTGTAATTTTCTTTTTAGATTCTTTTTTAGCTTTTGGTGGCCAAAAATTGGCTTAAATTATTTCAGTGTTCTATTAACTAAGTCAATCTAATTTGTTATACTTTAAAATATTTCATAAAATTTAATTTCGTTTATATTGTTATGCATACGAAATGGCCACATTTATTTGTTGCTAATGAATTTTACACATATTATAGTCATCAAATAAAATATGCACACAGGTTGTCTACCCATCTTAAATCATAAAAAAATTAATTTTTAATGTCAATAATTACGTTAGCGTTTCAAAACAAAGCTGGTGAGATTATAAAATGTATTGTTATTCGGGGTTTGAAAATGGTATCCCGGTTCTAATATTTGAATTCCTGTCAAAAACTTATTAGTCAGGGTCTGCAACATAAAATTCCCGCGGAAGAAGTTATGGGTCAAGGTCTGAAACTCACGGACACTACTTTAGAAAATGCAAAATCGGAGTTGCAGTTTGTGGACTTTTCTATTTCGTTATCTCCGGTTTGGGACTTGAAGCCGAAATTCGCGATTTAGGGCCTACGTAAGCGTACTATAAACTTTTTTGATTTCACTTGCCTTTAAACTTTCACTCGTCAAGACGTCATCCTAGTATTATTAAGAAGTTGAAGTTGTACCAGAAAGATAAGTCGAGACGGGATAGTTTCAACCTCGAAATAAGCACATATATAATCACTGCCGTGATTTTTTCAAAGAAAAATTTTGAAAATTCATAAAAGGATTGGCGTTAGCGTGTGCGTTTTACATTCTACCAGGTAGAAATCAGCAGAAAATTCGTTGCAAATTGAAAAATGTATCCGTTATTTTGGGCCGTGCGGCGGACCTGCAGCTTCTCTGACATATTTCCGACATATCTCTGATATATCTCTGCATATATTTGTTAAGATAGTGGTCCCACTGAACATATTTCGCGTAATTTGCATGAAAACAGCTGTTTCACTCGTGCCTGAAATCCAGTTAAACCGTTGATTAACAAATGTCTTCAAACAAATGCATGACTAAAAATGATAATTCTATTATGCAAAAGGACGAAGATCCATATATTAGAGATAGTTTTCTTGGTGTCCAGTACTTTAGTGATTATTTCCTTAGTTTTGCCTCATCGGTTCGCTTCACATTATGATTACTTGCATCCGAATGAATTTAAGGGTGAATTAATAGAACAAGTCACGCCGAATATATCACTGCAACAATTGCCGGTATGTGATTATCAGGAAATTATCGAGCAAAATCATTATACTTATACGCAGCAGTTAAGAGAATCTGTATTAAGAAGCAGTGAGATCCGGTCGGGTGGTGAATACTATCCGGAGGAATGTCGAGCTCGTTATAGTACCGCTATTATTGTGCCTTATCGTCAGCGCGAGGAACAGTTGAATGACTTCCTTATTTACATGCATAATTATTTGCGTCATCAACAATTACATTATCGCATCTTTTTAGTGGAACAGTATGATTTGAAGCCGTTTAACCGCGCCAAGCTTTTTAACATCGGTTCTGAGATTGCGGCTAAGCATGACTATCCTTGTTTAATACTTCATGATGTGGATTTGATGCCGTTGAAATCTGGAAACATATATGCCTGCACTGAGCAACCACGTCACATGTGTTCAGCGCTTGATATGTTCCGATATAATTTGCCATACAGAGGTCTTTTTGGTGGTGCCGTTGCTATACGTACCTCACAATTCCGCTTTATAAACGGAATGTCTAATATATTTGAAGGATGGGGTGGAGAAGATGATGATTTCTATGAACGCCTCAAGTCATTCAAACTATCAATTTGTCGTTTTCCTCCAGACTACAGTGAATACACGATGCTTAGACATAAGAAAGAAAAACCGAATGCTTTGCGCTTACAGCTGTTGAAAAATGGACCTTTACGTTATCAAATTGATGGATTGAACTCATTGAATTATAAAGAAAAGGACACGCGCATTCATAGTCTCTTTACACATATTCTTGTAGAAACGTGAGCAGTTGATTCTGTAGTTTGGATGCTATGTTGATGGAGCAAAAAATGAGAATTTGTTTCCATTTTTAGAGTTGCTATATAGAATAGGTTTCAAATTAGGGAATTGAAATGAATGTGAATGAAAGAGTACTTACGAGCCAAGCAGTATTAATTTAGAAAATCTGAGATTTAGAGAAGCGTTTGTGATGACAATTTTATTGCCATTATCGGACAAATTAATATAAATTTTTAGGATACCACGCATCGATATTAGACTGAATGATATCGCGCTTGTCCTTACATTTGATAAATTAACAATTGCGTAATTATTGCAAAATACAAATTGGTATTGAATTCTTAGGAATTATAACCCTACAAGGCCCGCACATGTAGAATGGATTTAGAGCAATCTTAATAAAATAATAGAAAACTGGATTTTGTGAAAAATTTTATTCTGCGCAAATTAAATTTTGGAATGGAAATTCAGTTTCAGAAACTTTGGAATTTTGGTTTATTAACATGTAGAATTTGTACTTTTCTCAATTTCGATCAAATCCTCTGCTATATAAAAAGGTATTCGACGTGTAATAAAGTTATGAACTCAAAATGAAAATGTGTCGGAGGAAATTTAATTCCTCTGAAAACGGATAATTGAATAAAGGCTGAGTAATTGGTACAGTGATCCCAGCCTTTGGGACAGGGAGATATCCAATAAAAATATGGTGCTGGATATTTTATTTATTAAAAAAGTATTCCTCTACATCTGATTGTATCCAATCAAAAGGTAAGAATCAAGTCAATAATTAATTGATTTTATTTAATTTTAATTACATCTTATACTGTATTTAATGGGCTAACGTTCGAAGGTTTTGTCACATATAGAACAGGTGTACTGAAAACAACGTACCATATCTGTTGGTTTCACATAATGTTTAACATATGCCATGTAATTATATCTTATAAAATTAAATTCCTATATCATACGTACTAATTTAAGAAGTTCAATATATCCTGCTGTGAAAGTGTATTCAAGCTTCTGTTGTCGTTATTTCGAACTTTGATTAGTTGCGGTGTCAATGGCAGTTGTTTTGTGGTAATGACATTGCCATTTATGCTGATGTCACTGTTTGCATTTGGATAAATATTGTTAACCATTGACTTCCCTGTAGTTGTCAATTTATCCTTACTATTGCTCCCAAAAGGATCCAAATCATCTAGAGAAGAAAAACTATTAGTTGTATTCGATTGTGGAGAAGGCAATTGATGATTCATAACAAGCGGATTGGCACTTTGCCAACTAGATGTCCAAGTGTCATTATTGCTGCCAGAAGACGTGGTGGAGAGCTCGTTGCTAATACTTGCAGAGGAAACATTATCGATATTTTTGTTCATTAAGGATGTCAACATATCCGATTTTGTAGAAGATATTCTGTAATGTTACAAACTAGTATGAATCTATGGTAACAACAACGGTAACTCCAAAAGCTTACTTTATGACATCATTTGTAATCTTTAATTGCTCTTTAGGTTTAGATTGATACATTTGAGGCTTTGTTTGTGTGCTATGGTGTCCAATGGAAAAGCCAGAAAACATGTCACCATCGTTATATGATTCTGATGTGGGGGAGGATGTCTTTTGTAATTCTGAAGCTAGGATTTCAGAAGCATCTTTGGGCCTGTAAGTAGAGTAAGAACAAGACAATTTCATGTTTTAATTGCACGAGACGGACAGATTAATTTGCTGTTTTTTACTTATTGTTTCGTTGAATCGTGCTTAGCTGTTCCAATTTTTCACGCTGTTCTTGTTCCACGCGACTAAACATTTCCTTTATTAAGGCTACAATCGTGTTGAATTGGGCAATAGTTAATCCGTTCTCCACGCACAGTGGCATCAAAAATGGAATACATTTTAGAGCCATCACATCCTTTGTAATTCCCAATTTAGTATTTGTCATGGCAAGTTTATATATTCCTAAAATTCACAACAGAAAACCGGATACATATCAAAGCAACGCGCCTATGAAGAGATGAAACATATGAAGAGTGATTGTATTTACCAATAATTGCCATAACGATCGCCGGTTCACGACTTTGTATTTGTTGTAGAAACGGTAGGATATCATCAAGAACTAACCACTTGTCCAAATTCTCCAATAATTTGCCGATGCAAATTAAGCAATTAACTTTTACCGAAACATTCGAACTGCTTAAGCAAAGCTTTTTTATACGCGGTATCACGGCATTTTTCATTGCGTTGTAATCAATTAAAGTGGAAAATGTGGGCATTACAGCTAGACATAACTCCTGTATCTGTGGCATATCGCATTCCAGTGAACGATAGAGTAATGGCAGTACGTGCATTTTCACCTCATCGGGTGGAGTCAATCTGAGTAAAAGATCCATTTTCTGCATGAAGACCAGAAGGATTTGTATGGGATCAGAAAGTTTAAAAATAGGCTTCAGATGGGGTAGAATATAGTCGCAGTATTCCTTTTGACTACTCATTTCCGCAATGAGCAGTACGTTGGGCAAAACGAAGGGAATCATAGGTGAATTAACAAACTCCTTAACAAGATGGGGGAGTATGGAATGCAAATTTACTTTGTGCGGCAGGGTGGGTATAATTTCTGGGAGCCCTTTGTAGAATTTAGACTTCTGCAAATTATCCCATTGATACAGACAATCGAGATAACTGAGAGTCTTTACACCAACGTCTTGGAAATAATTGATCTGTAATAAAACGGTATCATTTATTACGATATAAATTTCTATTGGATTAATATGAATTTTCGAGAATTTTAACTAACTTGCTTTAGGTCGTGTAAATTCGGCCGCATTTTCGGGCTGGGATGCAAAAGAGCTTTTAAAGAATCAACCAGTTCGCTAGGAATAGCATTCATGGGTGGGTACCTTCGTTGATTTAAATCGACAGCGTAACGGCGAAATGAACTATAATCGCTACCAAACATTTTCAATGGTTTTCCCGAATATATTGTGAAAATTAGAACGCCTAATAAATGCCAATTAGAAGGGAACGTTAATAATCAAGTCATTAACCATACAACATTTAAGATTAACTTACCGAGAGAAAATAGATCACTATCGCAATTATTTATATTATTTAACGCGATCTCTGGGGCAGTATAATCCAGGCTGGGCTGAGCTAAAACATGAACCGAGGTTGAGAACTCTTTACACGGCCAAAATGGTTGACCGTCAGCAGTGGGTTGATTTGGAATGCTGAAATCGAAACCGAACCATTTCCAACTACGATTCTTATTGATAACAATTACTTCCGCGGATATATTACGGTGAACTATTTTTGCGTCTGAATGCAAAAACATCAAACCATCGAAAAGCTGCAACAGTCCATGGCGAATTTCTACATCATACAATCTTTTATCTGCTTTCACATTCTCCCCAACCA
>OZ016501.1:29071407-29081407 GCA_963966595.1 Physocephala rufipes | reverse complement strand
GTCCATAGTAAAAACATATACTGGTTATATTTTCCATCCTCACTCTCGCATGTCCTGTGCAGTACTCTATTGATAAATTTCAAAATATCCCATTGTACTCAATATGTTTTCGCCGACGAACTTTCTGGTGTCCCTTCACTAAGTCTGCGTAATCCAGTTTGCTTCTCCTTAGAGCGCTAGTTTCCGTTCCTCAGATTAACTTTTCACCGGGGACTGGACGCGCCAATACTTGAGTAATACGAAGTAATTAGCTTAACTGATGAAAGGCATGCTATTCTCGATCTTCCCGTGCGAATTTGCAATTTTTCTTCGTCAGGTGGTGGAAGTTTTTTGCCACATTTTCAAATCCGAGCACAAAGCGTAGGCGACACGTGCAGAGATCAAGGAAGTTTTGTACTTCATGTACATTTGTGGGTCGTGGCCAATCTCGTACTGATTTTGTTTAGTCCTCCTCTGTATGTATTCTGTATATATGTATTACTCTGTATGTATGTAAATGTAATTGCATTACTTTGGGTTCAACCATAATTCAGTTATATCAATCCGTCAATTGATTTCTTTCGTCGTCGAAACTCCGGCCGATGACAATGATGTCATCAAAGTACAGCAAACATGTTCTCCAATGGAGGCCTTTTAATACGTGTTCTATTAATCGTTCAAAAGTTGCTGGAACGTTGCATAATCCAAACGGCATTATAGAGAACAGTCATAACCAATCTCTGATACCAAAAGCTGTTTTCTCGCGGATTTTTCGATTTCAACTTGTCAGTAGTCAATAGTAGTTATTTCTCATGATTTCGTTGAACTTACGATAGTCGACGGGTGTTTCCACCTTTCCCTTTAACTAGTACGACCAGTGAATTCCGTGGGCTTGTTCGAGTTTGAATTATTGTTTTCTCGATGTAATTTTAAGTGGGGCACTCAACCTTCTCTGCCGTAGTCTAGTGATTAGTTTGTGTTGTCGCCCCGACACTTAGTTTAAAAATTTTGAACGGTATTGCCCTATCAAATGTTGGCGCATTCAACTTGGTAGCAATCACAGCTGCAACTGCCCCACTTGACCGTGTTTCTTGTATATGACCAACTAGTCACATAATCTCTGATTCCAGTCTGTGTATTTCGTTCCCCATTTTGCCTTGCCTGCAGTTGGGCATAATTCGTTTCGATATGTGATAGTTGGTCCTACAGCTGTGAAGTGTGTGATGATTTCTGATCAATGTGCTCCTGCAGTTGTGAGGTGTTTTGCGTTATAGTTGCTAAAAGCCGATTCATGTCAAATGATAACGTCTGCGGCTCTATCGACTGCTCCCCGCCATTTGAATAAGCTTCGGAGCCAACAAAAGAGAACTCGTGGAGTAGTTACATCACGTAGCCGTAATTGCAAATATGCAAGGCAATCCGCGAGCTTCCAACTCGCTTATTAGTTGGGGTATCCTTAGATCGATATATATTACCATGTTGGGGTTATTCAACGATCTCACTTCAGACACCACTTGTTAGGTACATTTATCTTTTTTTCTTTTACTTATGTCGAACTGTATACTTTCTGGATTCGGTTACTGTATTGCAGAGGTCCCACAAAAACACACGAACTTTCCTATATTGGTTTTGTCTATTTTATTGAAATGAGAGGGTGAAGCACGTTGACAATTTCACTCCTAGCAATTTCACATTTTTTATAAATAGCACTTATTATTTTTCTTAACCTTTTTCAACATTCGACATTCTTTTGTTTTTACTTCTTACTTTTTAGTTTTTATTAAGAAATTCGAGCATTTTATATACAATTTGTTTATAAAAATCTTAAAACTAACTAAGGTTTTAATAATAATAAAACATATAAAATAACGTAGATAATAATAAATAATTTGGAAATCTATTCTCGGTGATGTTTTTATCTAGTTTTTTCAAAGGAGGTGGGATCAATATTTTCCATGTAATTTGGATTCAAATATCTGAAGTTGGGATCAGTTCCTTGCTGGAGAATATATCGATATATAATAATAATATCCTCTTTGAGGTATTGACGAATACGGAGATTAGTTTGTGAAATGGAGACTAAGTGACTTTGGTAAGTCAATTCAATATTGACTGAGAGGGGTGATATTAACTTCATTATATAATACTTCGGTAGGGAAATATTTATATGAATTGGGTAGACTCTAAATTCCGATGCAAAAACGAAGGATTCGCCTTCCGAATACAGCTAGTTTATTCATGGTCGTGGGAGATATTGTGTGCCACATCGGAAAGCCATAAGGTAGTATCGGTCCGATCAGCCGCTTATAGATAAGCAGTTTTGCGTCTGTGTTAAGTCCATTGCGCCTACGCAGAAGAGGTCCGACCAGATGAAGAGCAGAGTTGGCCTTTTGCAGAGTGATAGCGACATGATTGTTAAAATTTTATAGTGCGGAGGAATTTATGATGGTAGAGGAGGAAGACTTCACATTGCTGAAGACAGGGGAGCTAATGGATGGAATACTGCATCTTGTTGCAAAGTTACTACTAACCTACTAAGTCACTACTACCTATTCCTTGAAAATGGTACGTGGGTATGGAAAATATCAATTCGGCCTGAATTGATTTTCAATCAATTCCTATTTAAGGTAATACTCCGATAGTCGGGATTTTGTTCCTCTATGCGCCGTGTCGCAATTTCTGTTGACGGTGATGTAGCAGATGTTATGGACCCATCTTCAAAGCGTTGAAGTTCGGTAGACGCTGAAGGTTTATCCGATGTGTAAATGCTGAAAAGGATAGGTGTGAGCTTTGAACCCTGGGGCACATTTGCATTAATTTTCCTAGTTGTCGATTTCTATTTTTTAATTGAAACAATGAAGGATCTATTTTCCAAGAAACTGGAGATAAATTTGACCAGGTGGCGACAAAATCCCAATGAAACTACTTTAAAAATAAGACCTCTCGTCCAAACGCTGTCGGAGGCTTTTCAATACACAGAAGGCGTGCATCAGTGCACTCTTTCTTATTTAGTTATTGTACCGCAGTTATATAGTTATGAAGAATTAATAGAGGATGCATAGTAGAGCGTTTGGTTCGAACATCAAATCGGCTGCTGGGGATAATGTTATTTTCTATACAGTGTCTCTTAATTGATTTTAGCAATAGTGAATCCAATATCAAACTCGCGCAACAAAGTAGCGCTATTGGTCGGTAGCCGTGGTTCTGCACCGGAAGGTTAATGACATTGGTTTGGGTCAATGACTTTAACTATGCTGACCCTTCGACGTTTTCCAATCGCGCTTCTAAAGTAGAACTACTCTCATTGAGATGGCCATCCTTTTTTTGCTTTTATTCTAAATATATTTGTCACTTTTATTTCAAAATTCTAAAAATTTTATTTCAAATTTGCGACACTGAGCTCCTCTTAAGTCTGATCGTCCCGATTAGACGTCATATTCCCTTGATGATATGGGGCTGGTATCTCCAGATCGACTACTTTTATTTTACCTTTCCTTTGTGATAAGCTCTGTATACGATACGCGACATCGTTCATTCGACTTATAACTTTATTAGGTCCTTTCCATGGTGCATGCAGCTTTTGGGACATACCCTTTTTCCGTTGTGGGTTGTGCAGCAGTACCAAATCGCCTTATTGGAATCCTTCCGAATTCATGGCTCGGTCGTAGCGATCCTTCATTAGTTTCATATGCTGTAAACATGTTCGTGTATTTCACTCATATCAGACTGAAGCATTTCCCTATAGTAAACTTCCTTATCAGCAAGTTCACTGCATCTTCCAAATTTGAGGTCTGATGGTAATCTCAAATCTGCTCCGAAAATAACCTTCGAGGGAGAGTGTGCTGTAGTTTCGTGGACTGCCGGCCGATAAGCCACTAAAAACATTTGAATGTGATTATTCCAATTACGTTGACATTTGCCCACTGGCTTGGGCAAATATTCTTCTAGGGTACGATTGAACCTTTCTACTATTCTGCCTGATTTTGTGCGTAAGGCAGTTGTTCGAGTATTCTTGATTCCCAACTGTGAGCACATTTCCTGAAATATAACAGACTCAAAGTTCCCTCCTTGATCGGAGTGCAACTCAATTGGTACACCAAATCTTGTAACTCAATTCTGGACAAAGGCTTCCCACAATCGTTCGAGTTTACTTGATATCCAACAATGAGCACATTTCCTATCAGCATTTCCATGCAGTCCTCCATTTCGATGTTGTATTTCAAAGTCACAGTTTTGAAGCCTTTCTATCCAGCGCGTCTGGTTACGCAATAGCTCCTTTCTGGTTTTCCGAGTACTCTGCTGTAATAGCCAATTACCTATTCCTGGCCACCGGTTGTCTGTGAGAGCACACCTCCTATTCCATGTGCGCTAGCATTTGTATCCATGACAAATTTTTTGCCAGGAACTGGATATGCCAACATTGTAGCTGTAAGGAGTAGCTCTTTCAACTTAGATTCATCCTCTTCCTCCTTATTCCATATAAATTCGCAATTCTTCTTAGTCAGGTTATGTAAGCTTCGGGTAACGTTGGTAAATCCAGGTACGAAGCGTCGATAGTAGGTACAGAGTCCTAGAAAACTTCGAACATCATGAACATTTTAGGACGAGGCAATTATCTTACTGATTTGATTTTATCTTCATCCGTGTAAATTCCATCTGTAGTAATATTGTGGCCTAGGTAAGTTACTTCCTTCTAAAATAAAGGATTTATTTGGATTTAACCGCAGGGCGCCAGAGGAAATTCGACTAAAGACTTCTTCCAGATTCTTGAGGTGGTCATCAAAATTCTTACCCATGTCAATGATGTCATCAAGATACACCAAACATGTCCTCCAATGAAGTCCCTTTAGAACATGTTCTATCAGATGTCCAAAAGTCGTTGGCGCATTGCAAAATCCAAATAATATTACTTAATATTGCCACAATCCATCCCCAATGCTGAAGGCAGTTCTCTCACGATCAGATTTTTCGACCTCTACTTGCCAGTATCCGCTTTGCAAGTCAAACGTTGAAAACCATTTCGCACCAGATAATGCATCCAAAATGTCATCTATTCGCGGCTGTGGGTAGCTGTCCTTCTTGGTGACACGACCGATGAGCTTCATGGACTTGTTGAGGGTTCAATCACTCCACCTTTCTGCATCTCTTTTATTATTCATTCTGCCTCTTCTCGTTTTGCCAGTGGAACTCTCCGCGGAGCTTGCCGAATCGGTCTTACGTTGACCGTTTATACCTGATGTTGCGCAACAGCAGTCCATTCAGATTTATTGTAATCACTGGCAAATATAGAGCTATATTTCTCCTATAGGCGTTTTGCTTTTGTTCTTTCTAACCCACTATACTCATTCAACCAATTGTTTGTGGTGATGGGAATTTTTGTGCTTCCTTTGCAAACGTCATTCTTGCATTTCTGGGCAGAGTTATACCAATTAACCACAGTTTCCACTGCTTGGCATTGTCCTATCACCTCGCCTTGATTAAGGGTAATCGGTCTTGTGAGCCCATTAAATACTCGAATTGGAATGCACTCCTTATTGCTAGTTTTTACAAGGGTTAGTCCGATCAATATATCCGACGTCGTTTTAGTTCTCTCTACTACCCACATGCTGCGAAATCCACAATCTCCATTCCCACGAGCCCATAAGATTGCTCCGGACTTTGCTGGAATGTACTGTTGGTGACTTATACTTATTCCCTATCTGAGGCTGTTCATAGCCCGTGTTGAAGGGTATCTCCATATTCTGGAATGTTAGCACTTTTTCTCTTAAATTTAGGGTTAGACCCTGGGCCAGGATGAAGTCGACACATATAATTACCTCATCTACTATTGCAGTCACTAAAAAGGTGTGTCGCTCTTTAAGCGTTCCCGTCTGCACGGTACACTTTCGCTTAATTTTGGCTTCTTCTCCCGCAACTGTACGTAATTTGTAACCAATCAACGGCTCTATGTTGCCTCTTGCAAGATCTGATCTAATAATACCAACCTCCGTTTACCGTAAGGTTGTTGTTATAAAGATGTATCTGTGAAACTGAGATAGTGGCGCAATCCGTAGGTGGGACCAGCTCACGCCCCTTGCGACTGGCCTGTTTTTGTTTAACGCTTGGCCTTGTTTCGTAGCGCCACTCCCATTTCCGGTCCCTATCTTCCGTTTTCATTTCTGCTTCCAGATGCCTTTCACTCTCTTGCGAAGTGTCCTGCCTTTCCACAATTGTAACATTTACTACCGGAACCTCTGCACGAATCTGTGACCATCTTCTGGATATCTCTCATGAACTTTTCCATGTATTCGCTTTGGTCGAGCTCCAGCCGATGAACGCTATGTGCAAGCTTGCTAGGGAGACTTGCTGTTTCTTGTATCAAGGCATATGACACTGTTTCACCAAACGTTTTCTCCGTCTCGATATTCGCTGCGGGTCTAGTATCCACATCCCTTATTCCTCTGACAAATGCCTCGATCTTGAACATCTCAATCACCAGCTGATGGATCAGTATACGCCAAATGAGCGAGCTAATATATATATATATATATATATATATATATATATATATATATATATATATATATATATATATATATATATATATATATATATATATATATATATATATATATATATATATATATATATATATATATATATATATATATATATATATATATATATATATATATATATATATATATATATATATATATATATATATATATATATATATATATATATATATATATATATATATATATATATATATATATATATATATATATATATATATATATATATATATATATATATATATATATATATATATATATATATATATATATATATATATATATATATATATATATATATATATATATATATATATATATATATATATATATATATATATATATATATATATATATATATATATATATATATATATATATATATATATATATATATATATATATATATATATATATATATATATATATATATATATATATATATATATATATATATATATATATATATATATATATATATATATATATATATATATATATATGCATTAATAAGTATCTGTGTCAAAAAAGATTTACAGTTAAGCTTTTTTGCGGTTTTTATATGGGTTATATTTTAATTTTTACTAAAGTTTATTATTATTGCTGAGTAGCTGCAAGTAAATGCTCTATTAAAAATATTTCAGTTTTTTCTATAAAATTTCCTAATTGCTTAGAGTTTGTTTAAAAGTTTTTTATTTGCGGTGTTTGGTATAAATGTCATCAATTAAAATAATTGACATTAATTTTAATTTAGATCTAGTTGAACCAATGAAAAATAAAATGATGAAATCATATATAAAAGAGAAACAGTTTCGTATCGAATACTATTTATTCATTTATTTTGTTAATAGAGGAAAACTTTTTATTTCCCCAACGATATTAATCGTTCCACAACGATATTTTATAAGTCACTATCACCAATTAACATCATTATCGCATCTATTGCCTTAGCAGAGGTTTCTTCCAGAGTCGAAGTTAGGAGGGATGTTTAATTGGTTCGTATCCCCCAATTTTTGGCACTTCTTTTTTGTAGCAGTGCTATATGCAAAGCAACAAGAACATTTTCAATTTTTGGGTTAAGAATTTGTCTTCGGTTTGGTTAGCAAAGTTGATTTTGAATATCATTGCTTTATAGATAGCGTCAATAATTGTTCAAGAATTGATCATTGGCACCGAGATGTGCCAGTCATTAATTATGATTGAATTAGTGCTGAATTATTATAAATCGGAATTGTAATACATTTTTACGACTAAATCTTTAAGCCTCCGAAATATATCAAAGAGTTCGTCCCTAAATATATTGTAATTGCTATAGTCGTGGTTATAATCACTGATGTGTGAATGTCATGTCGAGGTGAAAAGGGAAAAATAAATCGACAAGTGAATACGTATACGTTTTAAGCTGACCACTTAAATTTCGAAAAATTCGCGCTTAAGCTTCGTCGACGTGACAGTGATAATGATTATATGGTAACGATAACAATTTAGGAGTTCATGATCATTTCATTTACTTTGTCTGAGTGTCAAATATTCTCTAAGTGTTTTTAAATCGATTGTAGTGCAATTAAACAAATGTATTATAAAATCGAATGATTTCAAAATCATCACACACGTAATATTCTTATTCTTTTGATGGGAGGGAAAAGTTTTAAAAATGTCTTATTTGCTTCTCCGAACCGAATTTTTACGATATATCGCAATGATAATATTCCCAACTTGCAATGGAAAGTTTTTTATTTTAAAGCCGCGACAAATAATGTTTTTTAAACTGCCACTAAAAAAGGAGCAATCAAGTTGTGAAATTAAAATAATAATATTTCTTCATACACCTCGGTGAATATGAGTTCAATGAACCAAACCAGTATAATTTATAGGTAGATGCATATAAGCAATAATTTTGAAAATTCCCAATCCAATTCCCAATCCAAAAAACCCCAAATCTATTAATTCAAGAAAAAAAATAAATTATGTTATTTTAAGAAATGTTTTATTGACCGGTCATGTGTTTTCACTCTAGTTTCCAGCTTCTAAATTATTATTATTTTTGTCTTCTGAAATTTTATATAAACTATTATCTTAATTGCGTTAAGAACTTCAGCAATGAAATATTTTAACAATAATTAAAATGCTAATGAAAATTCATATTTTAATAAAAATGGTCTTATACATTTGGAGTATACATGGATCAGACATATGTAGTTGTATGTAAAGTAATTTTGTTTTAAAATATTAATTAAAGTATTTTGTTGATTGTCTTTATGACCAATTAAAGGATTGTCTGAGGATATCGCCGCGAAAATATCAATGAGTCAGGATCATTATCCAAAAGCAGTTACCAAGATTAACGAATGAAATTAATTGAATAATGAAGTTAGCCGAGTACAATCCAAATGTAGAGTGTTTTAATACATTTTGACTCTTCGCCACTCGACGTAAGTTGGCAGCGTAAGGTCAATATGTATTAAAACTTTCGAATGTTTAAAGAAAAGTGTTAATATTAAATGAGTTAGAATATATTAATAATTACGGATTTCTTATTTATGCTAAATGCGAACCTTAATTCGAATTTAATAACTTAATAAAGTTTTAAAGAACTTTAACTTTAATTCAAGTTTACTTTAATTCGAAGTAGAAAACAATAATTATTCAGGTAATTTTCAGGCAATTCAGGCATTTTCGTATACAAATAAACTGAATTAAGGTATGAATAGACGTACAAAGTCTCTAAGTGAAAGATTAATGTAAAGATTTTCGGATAAATGTTTACACGACATTTTTGTTGGTAATTAGTATAGCGATTAAGTGAGTACGAAACTTGAATAATAATTGATTAATACGTGGAAAAATACGAAGAAGAAGATAAAGAAAGAAAAAATAAAGAAAAAAAATACATTATTGAGTTAGAATTCTACATTCATTTTCGTGAAATGAAAGAAAAGAAAAAACTGAAAGTTAAATTAATTTCTATATTAAATAATTTTTGGATAATAATGTGCTAATACAAATTAATATATGGTATTTTTGTTACACAGTGAAATTGATTCAAAAAATTACATATATATAAGCACGATCATCTGAAAAATTCCTTCCTTCTATTATTATAGAATAAACACGTTTATGTATAAACACGAAAAATTAGCATCTAAAACAAAATTTTTTAAAATTTATGTTGCTGAAAGAAAGAGGAATAAGAACAACAAAAGAACATGTTTTAGAAACTAGGTATGATAAAATGGTTATAACCAGCCATTGTTACAACCAAACATACCATGTTAGTGTTTTGGATGAAAACTGAATTGAGCAATATATTTTAATATTATTAGTCTCTGTCTATTATTATTAAACTCATTTATAATATGTTATGTGGGTGTGTATAGGTGTGCAGAATTAAATTCAAATAATTAGTTAGTTATTAATTATGTAAGTGTTACAATGCGACGACTGAAGATGCTTTTGAAATTTTA
>OZ016501.1:28911407-29066407 GCA_963966595.1 Physocephala rufipes | reverse complement strand
AAATCATGAACCTCACGACGAAAAAATTTTTACGAAAATGTTGAAATTTTTTCAAAAATTGATTGTTGATTCTTTTCTCGAAAAACTAAAGAAGGTCTTTTCGCTATTAATGCGGTTTTTACTATTTATTTCTGTAATATGTTGCTATTGTTGTTGTCATTGCTTTTATTAATTGTTGAACAACTTTTATTAGTTGATTTCAGTTGTTCAATGTTGCGGCTGCGTTGCAACTTATGACTAGTACAACTAGTTCCAACCTTGTCTTTTGCTCGGTGCCCGATGCGATTCTGCAGTGGTTTTCCTTGTGTTTATTTTGAAAGCTGAACGTAAAAACCTAGAAAAAACAAACAACAAAATCCAACAAAAAGGAAAAACCTGAAAAACTATTTGCTCAAATTAAACAAGAATACACAACAAAAATAACAACCAACAAATACTAAAAAAATATCAAGCTAAACGTAATTAAATTGCTGTAACAGAATGAATGCCAATAACAATGACGATGCAACGGAAACAACAACAACTACAATAATACTAGAAACACCAACGAAACAACAACAACAACAAGAACGCCAATCACAACACCAACAAAACAAAAACGACAACAACAACGAATTATGAAGAAGAATAACAACAACTAAACCAAAAATAACAGCGACAACAACACATTCTTAAGAACTTGATTTCGCTGGCAAAATTTTTTGCGGCTATAAATGTAACACGAATCTAGTTATGAGAATTAAAAAAAAATAAATAAAATAAAAGAATAAAGAAGATCAATAAAGCTATGAAAAATAAAGCAACAAAAGCAACAAAAGATTGAATAACAACAACAGCAGCAAAAATACAAAAGTATAGAATATCACATCAAAAGGCGAAAATATAATGTTCTCATAAATTATCTGGTTACTTTCTGGGAATATATAGTGAAAATGAAAACAATAACAACAATGACAATAGTATTAATAAAAGTAAAAATTTTCGGAATAAAGTGCTAATAGCAAAATTAAGAGTAAGAGCAGAAGAAGGATAAATAATGTAATTAATTCTTCAGCAAATCCGTGATCCGTTTGTTGGTTGATAGTTATTTAATTATACTAATGGGTCAGATCATACGAATTGTCACTCATTTGAAATTACTTTATAAAAATATTCGTAATTTTTTTAAAAATGAATTCACTTAATTAATGGAATTGACCACGGAGAGACTGCATTATTTTTTCGAACGACTTTTTAAATGTTCTTACACGGAGAAACATCTAGTTTACCAAATATTGAAAAAAAATTAATTTTCAGAAAAATCCATAATCGTAATCCTTTCGAAATAGAACGGGTTAAAGTGAGACGAACCTTATTAAAAACAAGGCAAAATGTTTATTCCATTAACTGAATTTGATCATCCCGGAACTTCCATGAAGTATTTCCTATCTGATTTTTTTAACATTTGTTTTTTCATTCCGGAGATGTTTATTGAAAAAAATATTAAAAAAAATTAATGAAAGAAGAATTCAAAACAAATATTTAAATTTACATATTTTGTCAATATATGGTTAATTTTTCTTTTAATAGTATTGAATTAGTTGGAGGCGGGGAAATATGATGGCAGAAATTATGGGATGTACCATGATATACTAGAAATAAACATTATTTAAACACGATTTTGTAAACAATACAAAATTCCAAGACAATATTTACACCTCGATATGCATTCATATTAAATGTTGTCTGATTGTGTCAAACATTTGGGATTTTTTTCGGTTTGAGCACAAGTTGTTGGCTAGTGTTGTCCGTTTTTCTTTGTTAGTTGTTTTTTTTTTGTTTTGCTCTTCTGAGAATTATATTTTGTTGTTGTTCTGATTGTTTTTGTTGCTTTGGTTTGTTGCTACTGTTCTGGATTAGTTGTGGTGGGTGGCAGCTTGTGTTTTTGTTTTTGTTGTTGGTTAATTGATGCTGGCGGTTAATTGGTGCTGTTTTCCTTTTTAGTTGTGATTACGTTGTTTTGCTGTTATTTTGTTCTTCTATACTTTTACTTACAAACAATTTTCAAATAAGAATTCAAAGCACAATCTCAGCTTTGCGGATTTAAACGAGACGACGACACAAGATGCGAGAAATCGATTACAAACGTTTTGAAAGATAGTCAACACGTCGAACATTCCAATCATCGTGCAAGCCCTATTTGTGTACCTCTGTCTCGGGGTTTTATAGTATAGTGGTATTAATCTACATATATCCAAATGTATGTATCCGTCTCTGTGTGTCGGGCATGAAAATAATGACCAGGAATTTCATCACTGCAATTCTACGGATGTCTACATCAATCACTATCATCACCAAATCATGTCAACAAGTTGTCACATTATTTGAAACATTTACGAAGGTTTCTCTTCCTCAAACAGGTCTTGCTGATCGGTGTCCCGTTCACGAAAACCTTCTCACACATCTATTGCTACGTGCATCTATTGTTAGTCACAAATCGTAATTGCAAGTGAAATTGAATATTTGCTCATTATCGGGACGCTCTCGCTTTTACAAATTAGCAATTATTTACTGCGGAGGAAAAGATCGCTACTAAAGAAAAAGTTTATAAACTGTATTTGAATCGTTTGAATATTTTATGCGACACACTCTTCTACTCATAAATCTCATCCTCCTTCTCCTTCTCCTTGTTCAGCGGCATATTAATAATGCCGTAGTGGATTTCAATTAATTTTTTTATTTGATATTTTCGCCAAACACAATGATTATTATTTTTGAAAAATAACTATTGTATCATTTGATGATTTCAAATAATTTCAATCTTTTCTATGGCTGGTACGATTTTATAAATTTCTGCGACATCAGGTAAATCATAGTAATAATTATTAAAACAGATAATGTCTGAAACAACAATTCATTCATTGATTCTGACTTTTAAAAAAAACTGAAATTTTCTCCTAGGGATTATCTAATTCATATTTATTACCTAAAAAATTTCCTTTTCAATAAGTCGATGTTTATGGTGTTTATTTTGAAAGTAATTTACCACCACACTTCATTATTTTGATCATGGTTTGTATCACACTGCCATAAATAGAACCTTATTATTAATAAATTACATCATAAAACATAAAAATTATGCGAATAAATATTTAGTTTTGGTTATGTTTTAGAATAATAATAAAATGTATGAAAACCTTTCGAATTCTGTAATCAAGAGTTTTTACAAAATTAAAGTTTTTGTTTTGTAATGGTTTTTTCATCAAACAGTCAGTCAATTATTCGTTGTACTCTACTATAAATTGTGTACAGTTTTGAATTCACAGCCGGCACATTTACACCTTAATAAAGTCTTAAGTTAGTTTTCTTAACCCCTGGTTTGTCATTTAGTACGTTGTTTCTTTTATATTTTGTGTATTAATTTATGGATCATTTATTTGTGGCGCAATGTAAGTCGAATCATTTTTTGTTCTTATATTTTATTCAATTTTGCGTCTTCTCCGTAAATCTATTGGAATTTATTTTAATTCAGAAACCCATAAATATTTCGTAACGAAAAAAAAGAATAGACTTCTAAAGACTGTTTTTAAAATAAACAGTTCATATATTCGCATATATGGAGATGACTAATTATCATATGATTTTTTCAGAGGAAGAGGAGGTTTGCTTTATGATTTAGGCTTGCCTATGCACGCGTTTTATATTCCTATATCGTTCTATAGTTTATTTATTTTTCAGAATATAAAAAAATTACTTTAGTTTTCTTCTGAATGGATAGGATCGTCTTTCCGATGATATTTTCTGAGTTCGTTATTCTGATGATTTTTCGTTGAGGCAACTCTTAAAGACACCGAGTAGAATGGACTGGTTTTCCATGAAAGTGAATTAATTTGCGCTACGACTTTGGTCATCGATTCAAGGTCATTGACCCTCAGCCACACATCTGGTTCTAAGAGACAAAGAAGGAAGAGGGAGGGTTAATCTTCCTCACTTATCGTGTTAATAAATTGCTGCTTCTATAAAATGTTTTCTATATTCTCGACGTTTTATCGTATTTACCTTTTGCCTTTCAGAATTAATTTTCGCTTCCGAGATGAAATCATGGAAATTTTCCGCCGGAATCATTTAAAGGGATCGTTTTCGAGTAAAGCAGTAAATTTTTACATGCATAATTGATATTTATAGTATGTGTGTATTGACATATATTTATAATAAATACAAAAAATACCTGAAAGATAGACTGAAATATGTAGGAATATTCTCTTAAACCTTGAAATTTGTTTCTTTCTTAATGATGATGTTATTAAAGTGCTTGTAAAGAAAAAAAGAAATAACATTTAATAGGGCTTATCATGATGACGCGAAAGAAGAGGACAGGGTATAAAAACCACAAGAAAATTCAGCCTTTAACTTTTATGTTCTTCTTGTGATTTCATTCTTTTGCCTTGCGTTTACCGTCAGTTGTCAAGGTCAATAAAGGAGGGGATAAAATACCTGGTGATTAAATTAAGAAACCGGACCTGCCTAGTATTCCGGTGGCCCTAACCAGTTTCATTTCGATGGAGTTCATTACGAAGGTAGACTTTAATTTTTTCGTTTATACCTTATGAATACTCCCTAAATGAAATAGACGTTGGATTAAACCATATTTTGAATCATACTATTTTTTAAACAGTATAGTAGTATATCAAAAGTAAAACACACTAAAGGTACTAAAAATATAGTAGTATATTCTATACTAACAGATAACATCGGAACTAATTGGGTTTCGTATTTCTAAATTTCTAGTCGAAGTCATGATGAAGCCGAAATAATCTATAAAAGGCAATTTGATTTTCGTCGAATGCATAAAAATTGTAAATTTGATGGCGAAAATTCTATTTTAAATCCACTGTTACGATATACGTTTATATGGTATGTATTATAGAAGTACCTCTTGCCTCTACTACTACTATTATTTTATTTTTCTTTACACTGCCATTCTAATAAATTGAATCTAAAGAGTAATCACTCTTATAGTCATCATGACCGCGACACTGCTCTTCACCTTTCAGCCCAACAATCATTTCATACAAAGCAAAGTGTTTAAAAATCGAGAATGGTTGATTTCATCTCATATTGATAATGATCATCACCATCGTAATTATTTCAAACGACAATATTGGCGATATTCTTTGCCCATACCAACAACAACATCATTAACAGCTCAAACAATAGGCCAGCCAAGTGTTCACAATTAAATGTGTCTGCCTCTAACGCGACCTCTGCTTTGATTCCCAACCGTGCTCGTCCCCTCCTTGCTTCCTCCTCATGATTCTATTTTGAAGTTAGTTTTTGGATAATTTTATGCTTACGGTTGTTTCGAAAGCTTTTAAAAAGTGAGAATCAATTCGCAGCTGTTTAGGTTTAAAACTTGCTGCTCGATTGTTATGTTGCTGGTGCCGTTTCCAGTCATCGCTTTGGGGGACGGGTGAGGACATTTGAGGAGAGGCTACAAAAAGTACAATTTGATGAATTAAAGGCGTTTGTGATGAACTTGCCATTCGGTACTTGTGTCAGCCAGATTGGACGCATGAAAGTTGTTGCATTGGTTGATGTCAGTTTTAAAAGGATGACAGATGGATGAGTTGTCAAGTGCTCGTTACATTGTATCTATTGTTGCGATACTCTCGCCTGCGTTATTGTTGGTGTTGTTGTTGCGGTTGGGTTGTTTTGTTTTGTTTTTTGTGCTATTACTTTTTCAATTGCTATGGTTGTTTTTTTTGCTTTGGTTATTGATGGTGCTAAAATTCGAAGTTTCATTAAAAACGTTTCATTTTATCGTTTTTCAAAAGCCTTTTCAATTAGCTTCAGAAAGGGATGGGCAAAAAAAATGTAAGCGTAAAATAATAGATTTCGAGTAAAAACAAGTTGATTTAAACACAATATTTTAGTTTGACAAACATTTTTTATGCTTTTTAAAATTGTTTCAACAATTCAAATTTGTTTAAAAAACACCAACGCTTTTCACTACAAGTGATTTAAGCGAACAACTGGCAAATCTTGCTTCTTAATTGTGGCTCTTTTGAGATACTCCAGATTTGACCAATCATCGGTGTTGTCAGGTTGGCAGGGTCAATCAAGGGCATCAGTAAAAACTATCAGGGAAATTTATGCTTTTTTAAAAGATATAAAGCATAAATTTATAGAATGTCAAATAAAGTATGAAATTACTGTATACTTTTTTGTAACGTTTTGGATTTTTCAGTTTAAAGTAATTTGAAAATTCTGCAAAAATGGCGAGAGACTAAAGTTAAGTCGACTGTTCGTTGAGGGCCATTAAAATCGTTCCTTAAACACTACTCGGGCCACGTCGTGCCCACCCTTTCATTTAGAGCATGGAGTACCGATGCTTATGTTGACGATGGTTGTTCTCATGCTGTTGTCGACGGCATTGTCATCATTGCTATTGTTGCCATTGTTACTGTCGCTGTTGTGAGAGTTGTTGTTAATATTGTTATTATTATTGTTATTGTTGTGGTTATTGTCGTTAGTGTTGTTTATTATTGTTACTTCTTTTGTTTAAAATCATTCAGTAATTTTTTTAATATCGATAATGAATGGCCTTTTACTGAATCTTCTATTGGTAGGGGTTTTTCGTGTGAATGAGTGACACTAGTATTCGCCGTTGTCGCTTGAGCCAGAAGTGCCACTCAGCAGAAATGGGTTAATTATGAGAAGGTGTTTAATGATAATAAAGCCTTCCAATAGAAAATAAAAGTTTTACCCACTTTACTATAAGAGATTTGATAGATTCGAAGATTAAATAAATATTTCTTAGTGTCGACGAGGTAATCTCTTTTGACTTAAATTTTTTGAACAATATTTGAATGAAGCTTATCAACAACAACCATGTTAATTATTATTATGATGAAGAGATAAAATAAAGTATACAACATGCAGAAGCGTTGCCATAATTAATTGTTTTTGTCATTTTTAATTCCATTCTTTTGATCAAGAGAAATCTCTTTTTTACTTTTGTGAAAACACAATTATTTCCCTTTTCGCCTTTTGATCTCCTTATCATTCCTTCTCTCTCTCTGTCTTTCTCTCGCTCTCTTCTCTCTTCACTTTTCATTTTTTTACCGTAATTTGTGGTTAATAATCAGCAATCATCGCAATCAGCCAAAGACTTGTTACTCGGTGTTTTATTTACTTTTTCTTGAAATTATTGTTGACGTTTTTGTTAGTTTGACTGTTTTTTATTAGTATTTTTATTAGATTTTCTTCCACTTTTTGTATTTCTTTTATTATAAGATTGTTGTTTACTTTGTTTGTTGTTACTGTTCATTTCATTCATGCACTGATAATTATTTTGTAAGAGTTTCTTCCGAAAGTACGCGTAAAGTAAATACTTGCTTTCACTGCAAAAACATTAACATGTTTTCGTTTATGTTAAGTACATTTTATTTCATTATCTTTTAATGAATGAAGATATGATCTTATATAATACATTCACGGCCCAAGTAGTCAAAATCTGTGCTCATTTGAGTCTAAATAAACTTTTGCAACGATTTATTTTAACGCCCGTTAAGCTGCTTGGTAAACCCTAATTTGTGGATGTTTTTAATATTTATAAAAATAATTTTAAAAATTGAAAAAATCTGTTTACTTAACAAATACAAAACTTTTGTAGTTTATTTTCTTTTTTTGGGGGGCCACGGGCGGTGACCTGAGCTCACAGCTCCTCCTACGAGATACTGCACTGTATTGAAAGAGTGAGAGGACAAACGAAGCAGCTGAGTTAACGAAATTCTTTCAATGAATCATTGTTTTGCTTACTGAATATGCTATATCGAACTATGTTAATTTCACTTCAAAATCCAGACAATTTATTGACTGAACTGGTTTAGAAATTAGTTTTATAAAAACGAATTAAACACTATCACGTAATTTTAATTATCATTAATAAACTGCGGCTCATATAATCCATTTTGAACTAGCAGTTTCCGGCGACAGCTTCAGACACGCGGAATGGTATTTGTTAGTTAAAGAATGCAATATTGTCTAATAGATCTTGGATAATGGGCGCCGTCCTTAGCTTTAAAGACCGACGATCTGCAAACACATAAATTATACTAGAGCATATATTTGCTGTTATCATAATGATCTTAATTTTGTTTAAAATGAGAATGAGTTGAGTTTTAGGTTCTTCAATAAAATTTGTTCGAGGGGGAAAACTTTTTTTACATTAAAATATCAATCAATATTGAATAAAAGTAACATAACCGCTTGAAGAATTGATCAATAATAAAATCATGTGATATTGTGTTTTTCAGTGTAATTTACCTCCAGATTGTTTTCGCCTATTTCTAGAATTATTCAGGTATTTAAGCAGAGATTTAAACAGCAAACAAATAATGTTATGATGCATATTTGTATTTGTTTATGAGTGTGAATATTATTGGATACGTAAGTACTCGAATACTGTGTACTTATACTATATAACGTTATATTGAGTAACGAGCTTATTTGGATATTGCAAGTTAATCAATCATGCAAACAATCATTCGGTAAAGAGTGGCTGCATATTAGTCAATTCATCGAAAATAAACGAAAGGCCATTATTTGCAAATAATTAACGAATGAACGCGATATTTTTACGAGATTTTATTTGCGAATGAATCCATTTTATCATACATGACTTTTCATTCGTTGGAATGTATGATTAAATGGCGTGTGTTTGTGTGTGCATTTGTGTGTGTTTGTGTGGGAGGACGTTTTTATATATGTATATGGATATACTTAATTATAAAAGTAATTACATTTATTATAGAAAAACTAAAAACATATTAATACTGTTTTATTTTCCACGCCTTTCTTTTATACAATAAAGGAGTATTTTATTTTGAAATTTAAAATTAAAAAGAAATATTTACGTATAATATGTGCATTCTATTTACGTTTCAATTTAAATTCGTAAATCAAAATATTGACAATTCCTTTTAATATATTTTCGTTTCTTGATTATTTTATATTTTCAGAAAAATGATGATGAATAATATTAAGGATTTTTCGATTATCGAGGAAAAACTTATTACTACAATAGCAGGTAATAAAATTTTAAACAATATTAAATATTAAATATTGTTTGTAATACTGACATGTATCTTACTATATCTGTTGTGGGCCAAAACATTGACAACAATATTGGTTTTAAAGTTTACGGACATTACATTGGTTTTATATATTGCATCTATTTTAATTGTTCGTTTTGTAAGAATTTATCTGCATTATTATTTTCGCTATTATTTATCTTGATTTTAATTATCTTAATTTATTCATTAATTTTTAATTTCTTTCAATTAATTGAATTTGTTTTAATTACGCAAACATCTCAATTTTTTTCTCATAACATTACAAACATTTGAGGAAATTATTTATTTATATATATGCGAGTTTGATTTTTGTAATGAATATCGTATAAAGCTTTTTAAGAATTACCTTCATCAAAAATTCTGCTTAATTATTAACTCTTCTCTCTTTCACTCATAATTTTATTAGAAAAACACATGCCATTTTATTATGACATGTTTTTAACAATTTATTAATTTCTATGGATTGTACAATCACAGTCTAAATTTTTTCACATTAATTATTAAGATTTGATATATTTTCGTTTTAATTAAAATTTATCAATTACATTTCCCTTTACTAATACATTCCTTCTGTGTATTTATAATTTTGTTCAGATTTTAATTCTTTATTTGCCGGCAAAATAATAATAAATTGTTAAAGTTATGATTGAGTTTAACTCAGTTGGTGGTTTTCAGATTCGTTTCAATTTCACTTTCTTTTATTGTAATTGGAATTAATGTTTATCTGAATATTAAACAGTCATTAATATTCACAAGGCCTCGCGAGATAATCACGTGTTATAGTCAATAATAATGCACCTGTGTGAACTTTTCGATCATACAATTTTTTTAGTTCTTTTACTTTAGCCATTTACTTTGTGCCATTTGCAAACCGCACTAAATTGATTTCAAAAGCTTAGATTATTGATTAAATTCTACATTTCAAAAAATATAAAATAAATTTCATAGCTTCAAACGTTTCTTTAAAAAGTTCTTAATCTGTGCTTTTAGCATGTACGATGACACTGCTAATTTTGATTAATGCGATGGAATGTGAAATGAAAAGGAGACTACCAAATCTCAAACTTTACATTTTCATTATTTTGATAAAAAATCTTAATACTGTCTATATTTCTATTAATTTCGCTTTAATTTTGATCAACAATTAGATTAATGTAATTGCTAAAAAATCCGATTGAATTTGAATTAATTTTTTGAAATTATAGTATTATAAATTATTTGACGAACATGTCACAAAGAACAAATACAATTGAAATTATGACAAGTGAATGAGATTGAAAAATTATAATGCCCTACGTGAGATGAAGAGAAAATTGGGCATGAAGTGTGTCAGAAAAAAATTAGAAAACACAAAAGAATTAAATGCTATCGTAAGAAAACTCAAATTTGATTCCTATTTTATATTGTTTACTTTTGATCGATTCACCATTGAATTCACTCCGATCTTACGAATTATTATGTTTATTCATAACCACGCTTAATAGCATTTATAACATTGCGGTACGTTGAATTTTTCTCTTCTCTTCTTTATTTCACAATCAATAAATCTCCTGTTTCTAAAATCTAATGATACTTTGGAAAATTTTCACTAATTGCACACATTGAAGTCATAAAATTACGAATTAAAACTATTTTCGCTGACAATTGTTTGTTGTTATTTTCACTGTTTCTGACATTGTTTCTGACACTGTCACCGTTTCTGTTCAGAAACACTTAACACGGTAGACATTGATTGAAATTACAAATATACGAGTACGTGTACGAGTGAGTATTAATTAATTTGCAGCACTGTCAAATCACGTGTCAAAACTGTTACTACTATTGCACCCCCATCGATGGGGTTACTATTGTCGATGAAGCAATTGTTGACAACGCCGGGATTGGCGATGTAGATGATAATGATAATGATAAAACCAACGACAAAGGCAATAAAGTTAAATAAAATGGTGCAGAGGTGCCACTTCTTCAAACAAGCAGATGTATTGATGTACAAATGTAAGATATGCTTTGTCCCACGTACTTACCCCAGGATCTGCTCTCATTGTTTCATTGGGTTCCCCTGCAGTACCTATCTCTAAATAACCCTAAGCTAATGTTAGTCATGCATATTTCACAAATCACCCAAAATTCGTGCACGAAATTTAGCTTATGAAAATTCGGGGATAGATGATATAAAAGCGTCGTTCCGAGAAGCGGTCTTCGGTTGCTGCAGGGGTTCCAACCGTCGCAAACGAAACGTTGGCTTTTTTATTATCGTTATACCCGTTCTATATTTTGGTATTGTGTTATTTGGTATTTTGCCATCAATCCTTTTTCATCCCTTCCATTCGGTTTGATACGGTTAAATGCGGTTTAATTTAGAATTTATATTTATTGTTTAATAATTTATAGTATTTTTTATGTAAAGTGTGTTGAGATTACTTTAATTTCTTATTTAATATTTATTTAATTTGTTTTGAAAACGTATTGCTTATCACCATCGAATCATTATGGATTCATACACGATTTCTGATCAACAATTTTACGCGCTTGAATTTGCTGGGATTTTTCTGCATGTGCTTATGGTATTCATATAAAAAATGGGTGTTGTAACTGGTATAGTTGTTGTTGTTGGCTTAGTTGTTGTTGCACTTAGTGTCGGTTTCGTTGATGTGTTTGGTGTTGACTATCGCAAAGAGCGCAAAATGCAAATTGAAGTATTTGATTGAGTCAGTTCGAGATGAGCAATTTCGTTTGTCCTTTGTAATTGTAAGTACGTGCAAGTACTTGGAATGCATTAAGCTAATTACCATATTCATCATTAGAGTTTGAGCAAGTGAGGAAGAAGGTTATATTGATTGATTGACTGATGAGTGCGGTATTCACTACCGATTGCGGAGCGATTTATGCAGTTTAAAGAATAATGTTTTTACGTCTTTGCTAGACAGAAACGGAATAGTGCTTGGTTTGTACTCACGCCTTTTTTATGAGGTGAGATTGATAGGGAATGTAGGCACGTTTTTCTTATGGGTATTCTTGAATCGACTTACAAACATTTTCAATTCTATCGAAGGATCGCTCTTAATTTTTCTAGATTTACATTTTCTGAAAGGCAACCCTAATATAGCGATATTTTGTATGGGGTATGAGACTACTATATCTATTCCTGTATTGTTCGTCCCTTTCCTCCTTTTTTATATCTGTGCTCCAATACCACCTTTTTTCTACGTATTAATTTTCTCATCATCAGCTCCATCGAGTTCATTTGCCTTGCTTTTCAAAAGCACTTGATTAGCATTTCGGTAAACACAGATAAACTTTTGTATATTTTAACACTTTGCTGTTTATTTTGCCATTAAAATTGTGCTTCTTGCACACGTATAGATCCGAATATATTCACACACTCACATACACAAACACACACGTACGCATACATACACATGTATACACAAATTTATTCATATATACATTTATTTGTTTACTTCCGTTGCAGATGATTTTATCGCCGAATCTCCGATGCAGAAATTCTACAAGGACAAAGGTGTCTTCCTAACCGGCGGTACAGGATTCTTTGGCAAAAGTAGGAATAATATTTTTCAAAATTCATATCGTTTGCAGTGTCGGTTTTATCAGTTCGTTCATTTAATTAGATTGCGCTTTTTGCTTTTTTGTTTTGCTTCTTAGTTATCGTTGAGAAATTATTAAGAGTTACCAAAGTGGATCAAATTTACTTGTTAATACGAAACAAAAAAGGCAAAGATGCCTACACACGTCTGGCAGAATTATTTGATGATCCGGTAAGTTAAAATCTGGCTGATACATAGATGCAATCATAAAACGATATTTTATGAAAATAATTTTTAGTTGTGTTTCATTTAAAATGCTCTCCTCGGGTGTTTACTCATGTAGTCAATTTTACTTGATTCTAAACAATTAGTATTTGATTCCGTATTTGCTATTTCGCGCCTTATCCAGATTTTCTCATACTACTCATCGCGTGTCTTTTTTCGAAATGCTAAAACATGCTTTAATCAGCATAGAATAACTATACAAATTTTACAAATTTTCCTGAGAATTATTAGTTGCATCCAAATTAAATTTGTCTAATATTGATTAAATTTGGCATTAGCGCTTTTACTTTTATAATCGTTTGTAATTGTTTTGTAGCTTTTTGATAAATTAAAGAAATGCAATCCCAAATTCCGTCAACGAGTCAACATTATCAGTGGTGATTGTTCGTTACCGTCGCTCGGTATATCGACGGATCAACGTGAAATCATCAAGGATAATGTCAATATTGTTATACACGCTGCCGCAACGGTTAGATTCGACGAGAAGCTTAAAATGGCTATAGCGATCAATGTGAATGGGACAAAAGAGATTGTTAAATTAGCTCAAGAAATAGTCCATCTCAAGGTAAATGTGATGGCCCAGTGGTCCAATACAAACATATTTTATCTTATTATCATCTTCAATCATTCTGATATACTATACTGATCTGTGATCGGTCAGGCATTAGTGCATGTCTCTACAGCATTTGCGAATTGTAATCATGCGTACATTCAAGAGAAGTTCTACGATACTAATATAAGCGGTGAGAATGCGTGCCGTCTTATGGAATGTTTGGATGAGCATACTCTTAACTCACTTACGCCTACAATTATTAAGGGCTACCCAAATACTTATACTTTCACAAAGATGTTAGCTGAGAATATTATACAGAACTTTTCAAAGAAACTACCGGTAACAATATTCCGTCCAGGAATTGGTAATTTTCATAATTGCAGAAATTTAGTTCAGACGAGCTGAGTCGTTACATTTGTCCTTATTTGTTCTTATAGTAATAACCACATACAAAGAACCCGTTCCTGGCTGGATTGACAACATGTATGGTCCGTGCGGTATTATTGTGGGTATAGGTGCGGGACTGTTGCGTGTGCTTACTGGTAGGATGAGGAATACGGCACACATTGTGCCAGTGGATCTGTGTGCGAATGCGTTGTTGACGAGCGCGTGGGATATTGCAAGAAATACGTAAGCGCTTTCATAATATCTTCTTAATTGCAAGTATAGGTTTAGAGAGATGTTTGGATTAACGTATCCAATGATATATCCATGTTTATTAAGTCAAATAAATATTGCTCTGAATCAGAATCTACATCTGCGATCTTAAAGAGATTGAATTCTACTTCAATTTGATTTTCCTCTATAGCTATGATTCGCCACCCATTTATAATTATGTGCCAGACACGCAGAATCCGGTTTCTTGGAGACAGTATATTGACGATGGTTTTCAGTTAGGGCAGGATATGCCGTTACGAAAATCCGTATGGTATCCCTGCATTACGACAGTGACCTCTGCATGGCAATACCGCATACTTTCATTGTTCTATCATACGCTGCCTGCGTTATTTTTGGACTTTGTATTATTATTGATTGGCAAAAAACCAAGGTGGATAATACCAGAAACATATATGGCTTATTGTATCTTTATTTTTAAACCCTTTTTTGTAGAATGATAAAAATTTATGGTAAGATTCATAAGTTTTTGGCCGTGCTGGAATATTTTAGTTGCAATGAATTTAAATTTGATAATCATAACGTTCGCAATCTATCGGCCAAATTGATTGGCGATGACAAGGAGCTATTTAAATTCGACACGCGCTATCTGGACTGGAGGGAGCTGATTAGAGTCAGCCTTTTTGGCTTACGTCTTTATGTGGTAAAGGATGATCCCAGCAGTATACCGGAGTCGATAAAACGCCATAAGCGGTAAATGAATGCACATTTCGATTAGTAATGATTAAATTACATTTGTATTGTATTTGTTTTTACATTTTCAGATTGAAAATACTTCACTACATCACATTGCTTTTTCTTTATGCGGTCTTCTTTGCTGGTCTTGATTTTATAATTCGAAATTTCTTTTGTGGAATCATTACGAAATATTTCTTAACTACCAAAATTTAAAATGAATAAGAGTTTTCTTGTAATAAAAGTTTAAGTAGGTTCTCTTTTTATAGGTATGTATAAGCTATACGTAAGGACAAAGTATCACAAAAGCATAATAGGAGCAACATCTTGTCAGGGTAAATATGAGCTTAATGTTTTGTTAAAAATTTTACTTCATCTTCGGTTTTATTTAATATTTACTGGTGTAGAAACGAATGGAAAATTAAAAAAGATCTATTTTTTTAAAACAATCATTCTGGAATTATTTAATTTTATTTTTATATTATTTAATTTTATTTTACAAAAGGGAAATAATATGTTCGTACTAAATAAATGTCTGTTTTTGAAAAAGGTCTCATGGATAATTTGGTTGGAAAAAATCTTGGATTGGCGACATAAAATTCATAATAAATCATATTGAAGTCAAATTTCAATTGAGTCGCATCAAAGTAAATCAAATCAATGTCAAAAGTACAGCTTTTTTCATATTTTCGTCCTTGTATTCTTCTCGATCCAACACTCGCTCGCACTCCTTCCTCACATTTTTTATCACATTTCTAGTCTACATTAACCTCGCTTTCAATTTCACTCGTGCTTTTCTTTTCCTTCTATATATATTTTCCCATCAGTCGCGCATGACGTTCGGTCGGTCGCCGGAAATATTTCAAGAATTCAGAAATTCATAAAGAATTCTAGAAGCACAAGTTTCAGAGAAGGGGCGGACGTAAAAGAGGATTGGGTGAACACAAATTGCTCTCAATTAATGTGGTTTGAATGGATAAAAAAGAAATCCATATAAGTATTCACACCCACACAAACACACCTATATTTATGCAACGAATGTTACACGCGATTAAACATGCCGAACTCTTCAAATTGTTCTCGGAATTAAACTTTTAATGGAAACGCTCCAGAGGGAAATGCGTAGAAAATTCAGAGGAAAAGAAATACCGAAAGATCTTATTTTTTGCTATGGGTTTTGTTTTTGTTGTTGATGCTGTTGGTAATGTTTTGTGGTTTTCTTTAGCGGACGCGCTGGAGGGGAGAAAAGTAATTGAAAAGCTGGTTTGGTATTTATTTCTTGGGACAAAGGAGAGAGCCTCTTTATTCACAATGAATGATAAAATAACGAGTGAGAGAACTGAAAGTGTTTTGAGAATAAGAGAGAGTACGTGACTGAGAGAAATATAATTTTAAGAGCTTTCAATAGATGGCAAATGTAACCCCGCGGTGGATCGGTACTGCGGTATTTAGATATCTTGGGCTATTTTCAGACTATCTAATACTGCTTCAGAATTTGTATTAATTTTGGTCGGTACGAGAGATCTTATATAGATTTGTGAGCGCTCGCACTAATATAAAATTCATTCATCAAACCTCGTGTCAAATGTTGGGAATTTCCAAAGACCGGATTTTAATCAGTTTGGAGTTCTCGCAGTAGTTCGGATGGAATTACGATTGTGGAGGTTTCAGCGACTTCGGAAAAATACCCAATTAAAATCTAAAGATTTTTGAGCCAACGAGTATATATTACAATGAAATCTTTCGGTTTTTATCATTTTGTAAAACTAGAGGATGATTTTCAGAGAATGCTCGAATAAAATGAAAGTATTATGGTTCCTTGGTATTTCCATTTCATTCGATAATTCTGAACAAATCGTTAAAAGAATTATTGCGGGGCAAGGCGGAAAATTGTTAAATTTTTTCTTTAATTTTAGCAATTATTTATTTATGGTATTTAACTTGAATTTTTAAAATCTTGTTCACTTTATTATTTGGATTTCTCTAGTCATTTTGCTAAAATAAGAAACAGCCGACAGGACGGCGGCAGTTTACTGTAATGTAATGGTAATCCGAAGCATTTTTACCATAGGGGCGTATGCAGTGAACTTCGTAGTGACAGGTATGCTTTTGTTGTTTTGCTCTCAGTTCCTTCCTCCGTCTCTCCCTGCCAATAGTTATTACATACCTTCTCCAGTGCGCTCAGCAGAGAAAGAAATGGTTTAGGAACGTTTGAAGAAATGCGGGGTCCACTTGGTTTGTTGACTCAGAGCGAGAGCAGGGTGATGGAATTATATTGAATATGGTGCAAGGTGATACTTGAGAAGAATAATGAATTCTAAGGATATGTTGAGCTGTATAGAAGAAAAACGGGTGCTGGAATATGCGGCAGCCGTACCAAAAATTATGTATGAACGGACATGTATTGGCAATAAAGTTGTTTACTCTTTAAGTTTCGTTGTTTAAGTTTAAACAGAATCGTGTACGCTTGGCGTGGAAATGCATTGCTATGGTTCACGTCTATCAAAGGGTCAGAGGATCAGATTTCATAATAAGTTTACGCTTTTCTCAAGCCAACATAGGATGCAACTACGCTTGTATCATCGCCACAGCAAGCCTCGATAATTGGAGAATTCCATTGTTTTTGTTGACATAAGGTTGGCAAAGGAAATGAGAGAAAATGTTTGCGAGATAGGCAACTGTGTACGGCGCCATTCCGAAGAGAACAAATATGTGAACGAACGAACGCACGAACGAAAGAGAGACTGAACCAAAGAGCGAACGTTCGAATGAAGTGAACAACAATAAATACGTTGAAATATTGGGGGTATGGGCTTATCCAGGAATGTTGGAATATTTGTATGAATGCGAATGACATATGGATGAAACTCTGCGTAGATGCCGGTGTGTACGAGTGCCTGTCTGTCTGTCTGGCTGTCTGGCTATGACTTTAGAGGGTTTGGAGGGGCTTGTATATTACGTATAAGTTTTCGCTTTCTTCGTCTTTATGATTATGATTGTGACGCTTCCTTACCCCCTCCCCCTTGCTACGCATCTGACAAACACACTGCTTTTGTATTTTCCTCTTGTGGTTCGGAGCCAGCGTATTCAATCTTTCTATTTATCTTTGGTACCTTCAAAACGGCGTCTCCCCAAGCATAAGATTGTCCCGTCTAACAGTCTGTCCGTCCGCCCATTCTAACTCATTCTCTCTTGTGTTTTGTATTTTCGCGTTATAATTATTTTACGTGATGTACTTCGTAATACTTCGTTTTCATAAAATAATACATATTTTAAATTAATTGCAACAACAAATATGCCAGCTGCTTTATGTTGAGCAGAGTGTAACGGATGTCCGTTGAGCAAGAGTGTATATGTGTATGCGTGTATCAATCTAAACCAGCAAGGAGACGAGTATGTACGTGTGTTTATATGGGTGTGCACCCGTGTATGCATGTACAGCATATAAAGTGAACTTCACACTGAAGAATCACTCAAAGGATAAAAAAGAAGAAGATTGCATTTACGAGAGAAGATAAAGATATTGATAGAGAGAATACGAGAGAGGGAACTGAGAGGGTATATATAGAATTTTTCCAAGCTCTGGAAGAAGATGAAGTGAAGGGTGTGAAAAAATAGAGACAAATAAAAAACATCCGGTTGATTCTTGACGTGTTTGTTTGCATTGACATTTTCAATAAAAAAGAATTGGCCTTAACGAAATCAAATGAACACAAAACAAAATAGCAAACCCCGTACAGCAAAATCCAAATGAGGTTGTTCTCATTTTTATGTTTTATTTTTGAAATTTTCGAGAGTTTCAGATTTAATCAATTTCCTTCAATAAATAAATCTATTGAAATTTGAAAAAAATTAAGGAGTCCTTGATTTAAGAAATTCAGCATTGTTTGTTTTTTGTATAACTTCATTATGGCTTTTCTACCCCCACCACCACCACCCACCCCCGCCGTCATCAGCATCGTCAAAGGGAGTGATCACGATCGTTATCATTGTTATCGTATTCAACTTTTTTTCAATTTCTTCTGAAAGGCGTGGTGGTGTGTCAGTGATAAAAAAAATTCCGGAGGGATGCGTTGGGGGAAAATTCAGGTAACGAACGAGTCCTTTTATTTATTGAAGTCTTTTGATGTTGGTGGTGTTGTTGTAGTTGCTTCTCTTGGTGTTTTTGTTGTTGGGTATGTTGTTATTACAACCTAGTTCCACTCGATTCCTTCAACGAGATTAGAAACAAACGGAAGAAAAGAAATATTCTATAATAAAATCAGTAAAGCATTCACCGGAGAAGCAGCACCCAGAATTAATTTGTTGTGTATTTTTTTTGTTGTTTCAGCTGTCATTGTTGTTATTGTTGTTTGAACATTTCTCTTCAGTAATGGCTAGCTGGTGGCTGTGGATGTTGGCTGGTGGCTGGTAGTAGTGAAAACTTTTACCGTATCAGGCTGCATTTATTTGAATGCCGCGTGCTTCATAAATGAATGACCTGAATTGTAGATTTATACAAATCTCGTCGTATGATAGTCATTCCCAGGAGCAGGAGCACGTTGCTCACTGAATCCCAACACGTTTGGTTATGTTACGGTTGCAAAAGGCCAGGTGGGGATGTGGAGACGTGCCGTTGTAAATTGATATCCTTTAACCCTTTAATATTTTACAGCAGTGATAATCACTGTATCACTCCTTCACAACAAACATCGAAAGTAAAAACAACAACAAAAAAGGAAAACTTTTTCATTTCATTTTTTTCTCATGGGAAAAAGTTTTTGTCCCGCCGACTCCTTAAAGCTTTACTAGGGGAGAAGAGAAGGTTGCTAGGGAGGGAGTTATACGAATTTAGAAATTTGATAATAAAATATTCTAAAACTGGAAAATTTGGGATTAGTCAATAGTATACCCAATGCCACAGGCTGGCAGTAGTACCCTCAACTTTTAATGCGTTTCTCGTGGGAACTTACCGAGGAGAAAATAAACGTTTAGCGTTTCTTGTAAAATTGTTATGGTTCTTTTTAACTGAAATTGAATTCCCAAATTGATTATATTTATTCTAGATGAATGTTGTGCAAAAAAATTAATATTTTCTAAAAAAAACATTAGTAATAAAAGTTTGAAAAGAAAGAAAGAAACCAGTATTGATCAAATGAATTAGAATCAACGAATATTTGCATAGATTAAAATAAATTAAATTAAATTAATTTTAGAGTAAATAGTATCTCTTTTGTGTGGGTGTGGCCGTATTTCTGATATAATACATTCCGATTTAAGAAAAACATTTATCTCTTATCATCGAGTATTATTCTCCAAGGGGGAAGTAAGGGAGGCTATATTTTACTAATTTTGTTACGTCTTATTTTGTTTTTGCTCGGCTTTTATTTTTTTGAGGAATTAATACTGGTACACCATGGATTACGATTAAATATATGCCTTCATTTTGGGAAGAAAATCTCTTTTGATTTAATGTAAAATTTCACTAGTTTTTGGTCTTGTTGTTTCCTTGAATAGCGATGAATAAGTTTTAGCTTTTGGATACACAGAAATGGTTTAGGAAATTACTTGATTGTGCGGTGGGAATGTAATCTCTGACATTTTCTGCTTCATAAAATCTGAATAATGAAAAGGCAAAAGAATCTTTGCCTAGAATAGAAAAAAAGAATCTTTGTGTAATTGACAATAATTAAGCAAAATATATTATTATCGCACAGTGAGAACGTACTCGTGTTTTCATATATTATTATTTATATAAGAATAATTTATCATTTCCAGGAAGTTTTGCCTTGAAATTATGCTTTATTTATGCTTTATTCAATTATATTTGCAGAAAGTATTTTAACTTAGTATTCAATTCGCAGACTAAATCGCTTCATTGCGATTTAGTTCTGCGAAAGGACTTTGTGAAGTTTTCTTCCTTTTTAATGAATTAATTATTGATTTACGATTTTTAGATGTTGAAAAAAGTTTATGTAAACTTTTATTTATCCAAAGCTTTTATTTAGGTTTCAAGGATTACTCTTTTTTAAGAAACGTTTTTAAGAAATTTTACTTTAATTGAAAATATTTAGACAGATATATAATAGATAATTATACAGTCAATTATACCAAATGTATGGAAGTGTAACATCATGCCAAACATATCTCACACGCATTCATCATCGAACATTCTTGATAAGGAATTAGGTCAATTTTTGTTGCCGTTGTTGTCGTTATTGTTATTGTTGTTGTTCTCGTTGTTGTTATAGAGGTACCATTTATTTCGATCTAGTGAGTGATACCATTAATTTGACAAGTTTGTTTTTGTATGCGGGCTTGATGGTATGTATGTATGTATGCATGACATATGTCTTTGTTGGGTAGAGTGTCGCTAATTTAACCCCTTCTATCAGTGAGAATTACACCGGAAATGAAAAGTTCAATTGCAAAAAGGTCGTCTATGAAATCAGCAAATCGGAAAAGATTTTTATCGAAATTCAGTAAGAAATTATTAATTAAATAATTCCTTGTATATATTTGTAATCTTGAGCTTTTAAAGTAATTCAAAATAATTTGATGGAAGTGGCAATTTCAAAATAAAAGGAAAATAATTACGTCCAGATATTAAATTCTAGGATAAAAATTAAATTTATTAATATTAATATTGAAGAAAATATTTTATTTTTGATTTTGTTTCATTATTATTTTATTGTTACTAATTTGTTTTGCCTTTTGGTTTATAATAATTAATGCTTTTCATTTAATTTCTTTATTAATTTATGAATTATTTTTTTCTTAAAACAATTATAATAGTGATAAATAAATACTAATACTAATAAAAAATCTTATTTCACCCTTTTTGCTTAAGTTTGTAATTTATTAATCGTAATTCTTTTTTTGTCATTACATTCTCTATTAATTCTATGAATTACTTTGCTTTTTGGTTTTTCTTGTGTGTGAAGGTGCTAAAGATTTATGGATTTTCAATGGAATGGATTTCATCGAATGGATTTTGCATAAAATTCATGCAACAACAACAATTCACTTTATGTTGTTGGTTGTTGTTTTCTGGTGGGAGAACTTAATTCATTTTCAATCGTTAAGAAAAGAGAAACGGATTAATATTAAAAAGGAATTTTTGATGTTTAGCGATTGTCTTTCCTTTTCACGATTTTACGATTGTCATTTCTCATGTTGGAATTTAAAAAATGGTGGTTGTTGCTGCTTTGGTTTTTCCTATTTTTTCTGGCTTGATAGAAGGTGTTTCTTCTATTCCAATTATTTTTTTTGTTAATGTTTTGTAAGTTTTTCTTAAAGGAGTAAAAAAGCGTTTCCGTAAGCGTAATTTTTTTCTCGTTGTGTCCATAAAGAAATTTCAAGATGGAGAATAAAGGAGGGAGAGAGGAAATCGACGACAACAACAACAATAACAACAGGATAGAAAAAATAAGTGCTTTAAGTGAAATGATGTCGTTTGTACTGGAAGAAGCGTAGCAGCTGCATCTTCAATCCTTATTTTATCCTTTTCTTTATTCTTCCAACTTCTGTTACCGCGGCTGGTAGTGTTTTGTTGCTGTTGTTGTATATTTTTCTACTTTTAATTTTTGTTGTTTTATTTATTTGTTTGTTTCTCTGTTTGTTTGTCTTTTTATTCGTTTGCTACCATTTCCCCTCCCCCGCCCTTGACGACCGGATTCATTTGGTCGAACTCTTGTATGTCGTAGGACTGTTTCGCTCTTCCACCGTTCTTTAAGTCATTCAGTTGTCTTGTACGAATGTATTAGTATCAGTTGGCGCAGGTGCTGCCGCTCCCGTTGCCTCCATTACAACTACTACAACACTGCCGTTGTAGGTGCTTTAGTTCTCATTTCTATTGATAGTGTTGTTGCAATTCTCTCGGGTCTCTCGATGAGAGCTGGAGATTTGTTCGAGTAACGAAAATAGTTTGAGGACAGGTTGAGAACTGAAGGGTGGTTGTTTGGCGGTTTATTCAGTCAATGTCGGCGGCAAACAAACAATCGAACAAGCGAAAATAAGTTTACTGCGGTATTCGCGTCGCTGCTGCTCCAAAGTATTGCCAGAAACTACTACACTGTTAAAAAAAATAACAGAATTATGATCGGAATTCATGTCTCGTGTGTTAAAAGAAACATGTCCAGGTTTGTTCCTTCTTAATAAATTCTATGGATTCGATTCTATGAAAATTGGAAGATTCGAAAATTCGAAAATTCGAGAACGTTATTTAATTACAATTGAGCTTTTTAAAAGAAACTTTTCTTCACAGATAATACATGTATTAATTTAGCCACAAATTAATTCATTTGATTCTATAACGTTTACTCTTATAAGAGTTTGGTATCATTACACTTTTATAGATGTTTTCATTTCTTTCTGATCTTAGAGCTTTCACTCTATTCTAGTTTTAATTGATTAAGTTAAATGAATTACTTGTGAATTTATTTAGTTCAATACAAGGATATTAAATAAAAGATTGAGATTAAATTTAACGTTTAACACATTTGAGTGTAATATTGAAAGCAATCCAAAGGACCAAATAGGATCAAAAGAAATGTGTATACAATACAACAACACACAAACACATAAACACATACATATTCATTCCATTCCATACAGACTTGCATACACATAAATGCATTTACGGGATGTTGGGATGCTAGAAAGGAACTTGAAACATTGTATTTGTCGAATCCTGTCAGTGCGAACGAATGCGACGCTTCGACAATATTCAACGCCGACATGTTCGTGCTGGCTACGGACTTAACGAAACTTCGTTCTAGGAACGAAGCAGTACCGAACACTGATGATGCGCTGGGCTACGATATAAGACGAGATGAGACGATACGATTTGATGCGATGCCATGCGATGCTATACGATGTGATGCGTGCGTCAGAACACTTGAGTATCCTGTGCTGATTGGTTTCAGTTATTGAGAGGGAGTCAATGAGGAAGCATGGATTTTTGGATGCTGATCCTGGTTGAAATTGGTGTTGCGAATAATTGAAGAATTTGAGAAATACGTTGCGTCGTTCGGATTGTGGATTGTTGGACCAGTTTTGTAGTCGGTAGGTCGTTTGTATAGTCTGGGATTAGACTGACACGAAGTACTACTATTGTTGTTGCCATTGCCGTAGCTGCAACTATTGCTAGCTGAATTTAATGTTGCAAATCGGTCGAACGTATTCAAGTGCTTCTACATATTCATAGCGAAATTTGTGAAATTGTGCGTATCTCACGACATCCCAGAGCCTTTGTGTCGTTATGCATGAGCGCTAGGTGTGAGAGTGCATTATCCGTCGGTGCAGATAAAGATATATATATACAATTACATTCGTTCATTTGTATCTCCTCAGTGTATGCAATTGTGCGGTTTTTATGTATTAATTTAAAATCCAATACAACGAAGAGGAATCATCTCCAGCGAGAGTTGCAGAAGCAGCACCATCACGGCTACCATCACGCGCATCAATAAAAGCTTGAAATTCAAAAATTAAAAAAAGAATGGTGACTATATTTAAAATTGTGAGTGTTAAAAAAATTGAAAAAGGATTCGAATATTATTGATGAGATAAAAATTGAAAACGTGTAAATAAAAAGAATGGATCAGAATAAATTATTCCGGGCTTATCTTTGCACTTCCGGTTATTCTCTTGCGGATATTGAATATTGATGTAAGTGCGTCGTTTATTCGTGTGTACGCGCGTGTAGAATACATGCATGAATGGTTTCATAGAAAACCAAAGCGAAAACTACAACAACACCAATAAAAAGAAATCAAAAAAATACGGCAATAGGTGGGTACACGGGTCATGAATTACCTCAAAAAGGTGAACTACAACAATAATACCATCTAAAAGTAAGAAACGAATTTTGGAAAAATTCAAGAAGTATTTCCTTTCATTTTTCATTTCGTTGCAATAAAAGAAAAATATAGTGATTTATTCTTTCTGCCGGCGATTTCTTATAATGATTCTTCTGCCATTGTATCCGCCTTAATTTCACCACCCATTATCCACCCATTACCCATTTTTCATTCCATCTCATTACGATAAAGTCTTATAGAAATATTTTTATTGCTCACCGGCGACCAGATTAAGCGAAGTGGGAGTCAAAGTGGGGTGGCGATCGGGATAAAGGAATCGTGAATGCAAAAACAATTTAGAGAAATAGAATAATAAAGCTTCAAAGCTCAACCGTCGGCTTGTTCGGGCTTGACGGCTGTGAATTTCGTCTATCTTGAAGAAAATCACATTGTGGGTGCGCTACGGGTGTATGCGTGTGTGTATGTGTATGTGTCAGTTAGCGAGGGTATGTGTATGCAATATATATATATACTATATATAGATATATATATATATATATATCTAATATTGACAATTGAATATTCTTTGGCCTCACGCGAATTACCAGTCATTCCCCCCTCCGCCAATAATCCAGCAAAGCAATAGAACACTAAAAGAAAAGAAAAACAGCAAAGAAGAAAATAGTTTCGTCACTCACAACAAAAACTACAGCAACAATATTCCCAATTTTTTGTTTTCTAAATTGCTTTTATTGTTTTCCCCGTGGTCGGTGCTGTTGTTGTGTTTGTTTTTGTTGTTGTTGTTGTTAATGTTATTATTGTTCTTTGGTTGCTGTTCTCATTTTTCTTGTATCCTTGCTGATCGGTTGTTGTTGTTGTTGTTGCCGTTATTTATCCCGTCACCATTCGGAAATTCTGCAAATGATTCTTCGTTCTGCTTTCTTCTATCGAATAACTTTTGTCATTTTCTTTTTTTTCTAATTTTAGTAGTCGATCTTTTTTTGCCGTGAATTTTGTGGATATAACGTTATTTGTTATTTTTCTGTCGGAATGTCTGATTTTGTTCCGATTTTCTCTTTTTCATTTTGCCTTTCACCCCCTTTCTTCTTACCTCTTTTCCGATTTTTCACTTTTCTCACACTCTTCTAAAATTCTACTTCGACAATTTCTTTCTTCTGCTTCCTCTTCCTCTTCTTCTCCTATCGCTCTAACGGACCTGTCGTAGCCGTACTTTTTACCAAATCTTTTCTGTGGCGGCGGCGTTAATGCCTTTCTGATACCGTAAAGTAAGCAACTTCTCTACTTCAACAGAAAAAGGGAAAAGCCGAAAGTTGAGTGTTTGTGGGTGGGCGAGAATTGAGAGTGATGGATGGTGGTGGTGGTAGATGGTTACGAATTTGTTTTCGAAAGAGTGAAAACAAAAAAGTTTCAGCTTCGGCTTCACAGCTTTGCCCTGCGGATTAAGACTTCGAGAGTTCGAATTGATTGCGATATCAATAAATTCTTTCTTTTATATTGCGCTTTCCCTTCATTTTTCTTTAGTGGTGTCGTTCTTCGCATGCCCTTTTTGTTCTGCTCTTCTAGCACAACCAATCATTCACAAACACACATATTCATTCTAATTCTTCGCCATCCCATTTCAATACCAAACCCTTTTAAGAATTTTGCTGACTTGTCATCTCTCTGGATCTGCACCTGAACATTGGTACTGTCGGTACATCCGCACCTCGTTGTGTATTGCATTAACAAGTCCAATGTAATTCTCAAAATTTCGTTGTATTTGCTTTAGGATATTTGCTAGAGTATGTTTGATGTACCCAAGAGGTTTTGCTCGTGCAAACAGTGTTGGCCCATAAAAACTTACACGAAAACCGCAGGTGTAAATGCTCGATGTGAAAATCTCATTTCATCAATGTTCATTTTTGACAGTTACAAATAATTCACTTTGCGAAATTACTGAAAGTTCACGATGAAACAGTTTTGAATTTTCGGCAAATTTTATTTGGGTTTTTCTCTACAAAACTTATTTGTTGGTGGAGATTTTTTTATTAATGATGATGATCACGATAGAAAGCGTTTTTCAAAAAACGAAAAAGAGGCAGTACATATTTTTTCGCTTTCGGTAAAAGAAAGAAACACCGGAATATAAAATTTATTTTATAAGTAAATAAAATCTAAAATAGAAATTACAGAACTTAACCATCGAGTACTAATAATTTTGGCATAATGAAAATATCTGTTGAAAAAAATCTATTCTTCACAATTAATTTAAAAATAGAAAAAGGAATAGAATTTTATTAAAATGAAAGAGGATTACAATAAATTAATTAATTTTACAAATCTGTACGTTTAGTAATTAATTGTAATTTAATTAAAAGTCATAGAAAACATATTGGGGATTGTAAAATATCTTTAAAACTTCCAAAAATGGGTTTTTATTAAAACCTGATTCTACATTTTTACATGCAAATCGGATTAAAATATCATCGACTATATTCCCTTAGGAAGTAGGTCACAATTTTCTGATTAGAGCAGACGGTGATGATTAAAAGGATTATATTGTTTTTAATGTTATTTGCAGTTTTGTGAAACCCGTACAAAACCCGTACGTACAAAAGTCCTTTATATATATAAAAATAATAGTCCTTTATATTTTATGTCCATTTTAATTTATACACACACACATCTAAACAAATAAACATACGGTCAGTTCTAACAGTGCTTGAGTATTTCACTTGTTCGTTTTTCTTTTTGCAAATAGATCTGGATTATCTTTAACAGCGAAACACAATTAACAGTTAACTCACAGCCATCTATCAATCAGTTACCGTCAGTCGTTCTTTTGACAGCTTAATTATAATGATTTTCCTTTTTATAGTTGCTTGTGATCCTTTTTGCCTTCTGTCATTTGTTTTTGTTTTGAACGAACCGGAATAATAACAGAAAGCATTTCTCTAGAGAAGGGTGAATCATCTTCATCAATTAGAAAATTTTTCTGGAAGTTCTATGAAGTTAATTATTTCTCTCGAAAACAGATAAATATTTTCATTTATCAAAGAGAACATTTTTATGAAACTTATGAATGTACCCTAGACGCATCCTTACGAATTTCGCATAGCCTCACATACATTGTAGGCCCCATGGAGTTGTTCTCAAGTTGGTTTCAAAACTTTAATTGATATTATCAAAATGCAATGTATTAGCTAAGGAAAAACGTCGAATAAAAATTGTTTAAAAACAAATAAACAGCTTTTTCCACACCGGTGCCACAAAAAGCAACAAAGAATGACTTAAGTATCTAGCCGTTCTCAAGTGATGCGCTTGCCCAAAAAACGACAACACACTTTTATTTATACGGACTTTAAGATCGTTTTAGAATACGTGTTGACCGCAAGAATTTTAAATAGATTAATTACATTTTGTTGAAACAAAACGAGAAGAGCCTATAACTGCTTGATATTCTCAGTTTGTGCGGATTCCGTTGGGAAAAGGGTTTTAACAGCTAATGCGATGGAATTGTCAATATTTAGAAGAAAAAAGACATCAATATTCCGAAAGTTTGATTAATTTAATTTAATATTTCATTAAATTAAATTGAACAATAAATATTTCATAATGATATATGGCTTAGAATGCGGAGATATCTTCGCTAAATAAAACCACAAACCATTTGTTCATTTTTCACACCATGGTCCTTTTTGTATAAACGTTACTGTAAAATACAATTATCAAGTTTCAGTTTTCTTTGGCTGTTTACAATTAAATAGAAAAAAATCGCCTCCTCCATATTTTATTTTGTTTAAGCAAAAAAGTTTTGATAAACGCACAACGGAAGTGTTGCAAACGTGTCGTGCGCGTAAGTGTAGGAGAAAGGGGAAGAGCATAGAGGGAGAGCATGATGGAGTTAGAGAGAGAGAAAGGAATGGGAAGAGAATAATGAATTAAAGAAAAACAAATAAAGGAACGGGCATCTGCAAAAGACAAAACCTAACATACAAAGGTGGGTGCGTGGCAATGTTGATCAAAATGTTAGTAGGACAGGAGTGTGCAGAGGTCAGAGGTAGAGGTAAGCCAATTGGTCAGTAAGTATAGTTGATGCTGATATGGTGCTGTTAAATGGATGCTAGAGAACGATAGTAAATGTTGAAATCAATCTTGGACATTGGTCAGTTAGACGGATTGTAAGATTGTAAGGGTCAAAAGGGAATCCAAAATTATTTGTAATAAGTTTTAATGTGTTTGAATGGATGGTAGTGGTTTGTTGTATTTGTTGCAGATGCGATTGTTGTTAAATTTTTGTTGGGTATTTTCCTTCCCTCATACCCATAAGTGCTCTCAATCAAAGGTTTATGCATAAGGACGTGCGTGTGTTTGCGTGTTTTTGTGTGTGCGTGTTTTTTTGGGTGTGTATTTGTGTGTTTGTTTGTAATTGTTGTGTAGATGGTGGTGGTACTCCACCTTGTACGAGTATATATGTGTGTGTATTGAAATTTCTATATTTTCACGTTGGACGACGGGTCGACAAACGTGTTCCAAATGGCTCCATCGGTTTTACTATAAATCAATTAATCAATCCATATGCTGTCATAACTTCGTTGATGTCAAAATTTTTAGTAGATTTTCTTGTTTTTATTGTACGCCATATTATCGCACAGTGGTTTCAAACAAAAATTCGTCGCAAAAAATCGCTAATTTTTGAACGGATAGAAATGTTGAATGCGCCGTCTGCAGTCGATAGAGAACTATTGAATTGTTTCTGCGAAGTTATCCACGTCCTGGTGGAAGTGTCTAGATCAAGGCTCTAGGACTTCAAATCAAATATTTTCTGGAATTAACGTAAAGCACGTAATTGAAAAGAAATTTACTAAAATTTGTCAAGATTGTAGCTTTTTAAATTAATCAATACAAATTTTGATTTTTTTCGAAATATGAAAATGGACTTGTCTTTGGGTATTCTATCGCTGTCACGCTTTGTCACCATTTTTTATTGAGCTCTTTTAGGACTTTTTCGAAATCAATTACGGAAGCTTTTTTCTGAATAGTGTGTAAAGTTTCCTCTAAAGCCGATTGGACTAATCTCGATGAAACTAAACTGAAATGAGTTGAACGGAATTGAATAAATCCTGAGCTATTGCGCTAAAAGCTAAAATCACTTTGAAAGTTTTTTTAAAAAATTAGTTCTTCAGAAATTGAATGCTATTTTTTGCCCTTCGTTATAAAATATATTTAAATGAAAAAGAGCCTTTATTTTCTAAAGGATCAGGATTGTAATACACGAGGAAGAAAAAAGGTGAAAAAATTAGTTGCTCAATTTCTGTTTCACACTTCCGCATCATACTTTTGAACAAGAGCAATACAGAGTTGGTGAAATAACAGCGACAACACTATGACAATGAAAGCAACAACAACAAACAATTGTAACGACAACATTAAAGTCAAGTAGAACAATAACAAGAACGACTCTAGCGACAATTAAATGCTCTTTTATTGAAAAGAATAAATAAAATGAAAGGCCAACGACAACAGCAACACCAATAACGATGACAACAAATCACCAACAACAATTGCAACAAAAATAACAAATCAAAATAATGAAACAGAGAGTGCACAGCAAACATTCACGCAGAAAACAGGCTCTAATTGCTTATACCCCCCGCACATTTCCGCCCACGACGTGACTGTCATACGCTTGTATACATAAACACGATTACACATTCATAGGAATACGCACGCATATATATATATATATATATATATATATATATATATATATATATATATATATATATATATATATATATATATATATATATATATATATATATATATATATATATATATATATATATATATATATATATATATATATATATATATATATATATATATATATATATATATATATATATATATATATATATATATATATATATATATATATATATATATATATATATATATATATATATATATATATATATATATATATATATATATATATATATATATATAATATATATATATATATATATATATATATATATATATATATATATATATATATATATATATATATATATATATATATATATATATATATATATATATATATATATATATATATATATATATATATATATATATATATATATATATATATATATATATATATATATATATATATATATATATATATATATTATATATATATATATATATATATATATATATATATATATATATATATATATATATATATATATATATATATATATATATATATATATATATATATATATATATATATATATATATATATATATATATATATATATATATATATATATATATATATATATATATATATATATATATATATATATATATATATATATATATATATATATATATATATATATATATATATATATATATATATATATATATATATATATATATATATATATATATATATATATATATATATATATATATATATATATATATATATATATATATATATATATATATATATATATATATATATATATATATATATATATATATATATATATATATATATATATATATATATATATATATATATATATATATATATATATATATATATATATATATATATATATATATATATATATATATATATATATATATATATATATATATATATATATATATATATATATATATATATATATATATATATATATATATATATATATATATATATATATATATATATATATATATATATATATATATATATATACGCCCACGCATACGCACCTACAAACGAAGCGCACATTCACACACACATCCACAAACGCTCGCACATATTATTCCAAACTGCAAAGCGCACCGATGCATTATAGGATGCACACAAGAGAGATAGTACGCCAGAGATGTCAACGCTCTATAAAAATCAGGCGAAAGGATTTAAGCCCATCTTTTACTAGATTTAATTGGTAAGTTAGGAGAGAGGCTGCGGTGCTGATTGAGAATTGGCACGAAATTAATAGGAATTGTTAGAAGAAAAAACAAAAACTCTGAGGTCATATATTTGAAAGATCTGAACTTTCTGAAGGATTATCTGAGATTAAATCCACATTAATTTTTAAAATGATATGGCAGTAATAAGTAATGCGGCAGTATTAAGTATATTTATTACGATTAGTCGTGTTTAACACTTTTTCGTTGATTTTTGTTTCTTGTGACCTTGTATTTTTATTATTGATCTCCCGGGAAACTTGTTGCACTTGGGACATTTTTTAAGATAATATGCATTATATGAGACGCCGGATGCTGATCCATTTTGGATTGTAATAGAAAAATTAAGAATATTTTCTGTTTATGAATTTCAATTTAAAATTGTAATTAATTTTCATCAAGCGCAATACTCTGCAAGAAAACCCAATGAACAGTTTGTGCAAACCAATTCCTTTCGCCATCTTTTACTTGTCATTTCATCCTTGTGCAATTGAGAGTTTTTTTAATTTAATTATTATAAAATGGTTTCATTTTTTGCCAAAGTTTACGGCATATTTTTATCTTGTGCTAAATTTTTTTAAATGGCATTGGCTTCTAGAAACTCTGTCCAGCGGGACTGGCTACCTTTTTTAATTAGGCAACCGCCAACAATTTGTGGGAGAGATAATCATAAATTTAGTAGTAGACATATGTCTCATCAATAGGCATACGTTATTAAATTAGTTTAATTTTAACTAAGAGCCATAAATGCGAGTAAGAATAATTGTGAGCTATAATATCACAACCTATAGCTCTATAACCTATAAAACTGCAACTTCTAACACCAATCAAGAAATGAGAGACAAGCTACTCGGAATAGTTAGGCAATCGATACTTTGGTCACCTCCAATTACTTTCATAAGCTTTACTGTAATTGTAAAAATATTGTTATTTGTAAATTTTGCAATCGTAATTTTTGTAAGAAAAAATTTAATAGTTTTAGGCTTTCTTCGTAGTGGTTATCTTTAAAATTGTGATTCAAACGAGGTCTTTTGCTAGGCTTTGTTTTTTGCTTGAACAAACATTTGCTAATTATTGCTTATGTTCATTCCAACTGTCCTTTAGCGATTAGCAGTTTTTGGTAAATTTCTGCTCAGTCTTAAATATAACGATTTAAAAGATAAGTATTTAAAATAAATTCCAATTATACACTCAGTTTTCTTCTTCATGTACTTTTTTGTTTATTTATTGAAACTATAACTGCCTTTTATTCCTTATATAAACTTTCAAGAGGAAAACTTTTGATGAAATTTCTTTATATATAATCTCCATCTTGTACCGATGTGCATTTGTTTTCACCTCGTCACATTTGCAAGTTAGCTTTTTTCTGAAAAAGTTGGCAACTCTTTTGTAGCGCACGCATTGCTAGAATGTATGAAAAGTCAAAAGCTATTATTGCATTGTATAATGCGTACGTGTGTGTAATGATCCTCATACGTAGGTGAGTTGAATTCAAGTTGGTTGAGTTGTGGGCAGAAGGGGAGGAGTGAATATAAAATAATGTATGCAACTTTAAGTAAAATACAAAGGAAAAATACAACGTATTGAAAGTAGAAAGAAGAGGTAACGACGGCGATAGAAAAAAAGAATTACAAATAAAAAGGCAGGATATGCAGCAACAATAGCCTCAAAAGCATCAACAGTAGCAGCAACATGAGCAACGGCAATGTTAACGGCATACGGTAACAAAAGTTGAGGTAGCAGTAACACCAAAAGCAACAGCAACAGCAACAGCAGTGGCAGCAGCAATAATAACATTTTTTACAAAAGGAACTTGTGCCGCTTTAGTTTCCACTCTATCACAAACACCGCCCTAACGTTTCTGCTGCCCCTGATGCTGTATTTGCTTCTGCCGTTTCAGTCGCACTCAACATAAGGAGGCTTTCTTTCTGAAGGAAAGCGAGTTCTTTTTATTAAGAAGTTACAAGGCTTGAGTTTAGCAAACACAATTATCACGATTGTTGATGAGCAACGAGATGCAATTCAGCGTGAATGGTTAAAAGGACATGCAGCAAATGCGCCATATACACAAACATTATGGTACAAGCATCACACCATTGAATAAACCATGTGTGGTCGTGTGTGTGATGTGAGACCAGGCACATCAAACTCAAACGATACTGCGGGCCAAATGAGCTTTCTTTTATTAAAACGGGAGTCACATATTTTTAATGTTAAGAAATTAATAAATTACGACCTTTAGAATGATAATATTATATCATATATATCTTACGTCTATTATTATTTTCTAAACTAAAAATATTTCGCACTCTTAAAGAAAAAAGAAAATATAAAAGTTAGGAATAAAAAATAAACAAACACACATTACTTTTTGGAAGATATTATGACATTTTCTTTTAGTTAGGAAGTCGTCAAAATTTGGTACTATACGTTGATTCGATGCATATTTCGGAATCAACTCGGGTCTTCTGTATCTTTGATATTTTTCATTAAAGAAAACAGTTGCTCGAATAAATAAGTATTTTCGAGCTCACCCAATATACGCGTAACAAACGATAACATTTTGAGTAACCGTTCTACAGATAAAAATGTATACAAATTTGTATTTCAAATTCCATACACTTTTGCTTGTGCAAAGAAAATCATTTTTGATTGCAATTAATTTGTTAGCTTGCATTGACAATTTCAATATCTATAGATAGATAGGGGTGAAGCAAACCGAAGAAAGTTTGATTCACACCTTTTAAAACCGGAATAATCTTCGATGGAATTTCATCTCTGACGATTTAATATGACGAACATAATCTGTAGATTTGAGATTTCGTTGTTTAAGCAGTAGATCTTTTGTCAGCTTCGAAGTGTGACAAGATTTCTTTTTCTATTCCTTTTTTTGCCAAAGTAATAGTTTTTGTCTGAAAGCAAACAACGCATCAAACAACGTAGAAATAGCATTGATTCCTCCCCTCTCCCCCTAATGCTTCAGGTTAAATTGATTGCAATATCGCCTGAGAAACCACGACCATTTACCTACTATTTCTTTTTCAATTCAGCATCTTCATAATTTTTCGTTTCGTCCAGCAATTTGAAGAAACATTTTAATGCTTTATGACTCGACAGCTATCGGATGTCCGTGTAATGCGTTAGATCGGTGCATTCGCGTTCTAGAAGGTCTGTTTTAAAAGTATCCCATTTTTCACTTCAAAACGTCATTTTTAACAAACAGCTCAGTAGTGTAAATGCGGTGCCGTGTTTGGTCGAAGTAGAGCAATTTCCGCCCAAATTTCGTCTAAATTATGCTCAACTTACAGATAAAAATCGCATGGCATGAGACAATTGACACGTTTACGTCATCAGCGAATTCCCTGACTGTGATTCTATGATTGGTCAATACCATTTTCTTAACTTTATCAATGTTTTTGCAGCTTCTCGGCCTTTTGAGAACATTTTGCACCACCGAAAGACATTGTTTTGGATCAAGACAACTTTATCATATACCACAGTCGATGCTAATAATGTGTCCTTGTAATTGTAATTGTGTCCGTGTGAGCTAAATAAACTGTCGAAAAATAAGTGGGCGCTCAAAGTGTGCATGTGAGGGACATTAGTATTAATTGAAAACCGAATACACGTAACCTGCGGATCTTTCAGAAGTGAAGAAAAATCGCACTGGTTAGATCCGCGTGTTCGAATATAATTTGCAATTTTAGTAACTTTTAAAAACATTACCGATGTTTGTTGGAGTACAGTACATGCTGGTGAATAATTCAATGAGAATGTTTAAAATTATTGTTTGCATGTTTTCTTTAATTTTGCCACAACCTCATTGGTAATACCCGTCACACCAGATGTACCATCTGTTTTAAAGTGGATTAATCATTCCAATGGAAACTTTTATTTTTAAAAATTTCCATAAGTGCATCAAAAATGTCAACCTAGCTATTTCATCAACTGTACTAGTCACAATATTCCGCATCAAATTTACGGTCATAAATGTTTTTATTTGCGATGGACACAATATTTCCTTCACTTTAATTAACCATTTACGAATAAATTCGCCTTCAGTAAGTGGTTGTTTCAGATCTGCTTGCGATGAAATATGATAGTATATTAATAACTTCTACAACATCCGTATCGTCTTCAACAAATTTAGTGAAAATATATTTTGGTGTTTTTGAAGATTGATATACGGTCACGTATTGGTCATAATTTGTTCGGCATCTGTTCCATAATGCCTTCTAAAATTATATTTCCTTGCAACTGAAATAGAAATGTAAAAACATATCAGATATAATATTATATTCCTATTTGACAAAATTCTCAGGAATTTCTCAGAAATTCAACTGAAAAATGGAATTCTTCGAACCTTAGTTCGGAACTCGTTCCTTGTAAGCTCTAGAAACCGCTGAAGCAAGCAGATTTTCATCTTTAAATTTCCCAAATTTTTTTTTATTTCTGTAATTTCAATGGAATTAATTGATTATCTAGAATAGAAGTTTATTTAGATTATAAACCATATTTATGCAATTAATAGCCTTGATTTGTTCACTCTTGATTTGTCCCATTTTGACTAAGTGTGAAAAAGAACGTGGTTCAAACACGAAGTGCTGACGATGCTGCTGAAGATGACACTGATAAAAGCAATTTGGTACTACATTGAGATAAAGAATTACCTGTTTTTAAATTTTAATCCGTTTTTAAAATAAAAGGCTTCGGGCGGGCCGCAGCTAATATATCGTTCGGGCAGCATGCGGCCCGCGGGACACGCGTTTGATATGCCTGATGTGGATTGCGAAATGGCATGAGATCGTGTAGTAAGCGAACGATGGACGAATTGGATTGAAAGTGGATGAGTGAATAAAGGGTTAAATGAGCAAGTGTAGGTGTGTGATTTGTCGGTGGGTGTAAAAGTAAATAAATGTATGAATGGTCGCGTTGAATGTTTGTTTTGATTTGAACAAATGGGCAACGTTTTAGTGTCAACTTTTCGTTTTAATTCATCGCCTCAGACCCCGAAAGGATGGAAGGATAATTTTTCATTTCAGCTGTTACAAATTTGAAAGAGAAAAAAAGTAAGGGAAAACAGATGCTGGAAATGTTTCATAAGAAATGAAGTTATACGATAAAAATAATATTAAAAAATTGAAATTTACCAATACGTCACATTTTCCAGAAAGAAAAAGAGAACCAAAAGTTGAAGAAAGAAAAAGAATTTAAAATAAGTTAATTTCAAAAAGAGGTCAAATGAAAGACCGCAAGAATATAGTTGTTCTCAACTAATATAATACGAATATATATTCTCAAGAATATAGTTGTTCGTAGATACTCATTATACATTGTGTGCGTTGTATGTCTCCCTAAAAGCAAGTCATGCATTATTAGTGAACTAAATGGTTAGAAAATTAATTTTGCTACGCATAATTAATCGTAAGAATGTAATTAATTATTTAATAATTGCTAGAAAATCAACAATGATTTGTCACAGACTTATCAGATACTATAAAAAATGTTGTAAAGCCTTATTCCCTTTTGCGTTGCGTTGCTTATGCGATGCGCGTCTGATATAAAGGAAAGATTAAATTAAACGTTCAAAAGATCTGAATCAATTAAATTAAAAATTAAATTATCTGAGAATTTTAAATTGAAGCTTAACTTTCTTAATGAAATACGCTAAAGAAAAGCAAGACGAGACTCTTGAATTTCATTAAATCTAAATTAAAATTCGAATTTGTTAAAATTATACTCACGGCCATATTTTTACTTGCAAATTATTATACGGCCGATCCGAACGTGATCTGATATCGCAACCCTTACACTAAGATGTGTTAGTTGTATTGACGTTGATTTGTTCGACTCATTAGAAAGGACCTACAAAACGGTATGCGTTACAATTTTTGCGGAAATCGTACATTAATATTACTTCGGAGTAGAGAAAATCGATGTACTTCTAGATCGTGACCCTGCAGTGTAAACGGCCAAATAAACGGCAAGGGAGAATAATCCTATAGGCATTTAAGACCATCTTTCTCCAACTTTCACTCCGCGGCCCGTTTGAGTAATCGCTTGAGTAAGAAATATTATGCCGCCTTGGAAATGGCAGGCGATTATTCATACCGAAGCCGACTGGATCACTTATTAATAATTAACAATCACGTGCCATGCAGTCTTCACATATTTTTCCCTTGCCTTCTCCTTAGTAGCTTTCGAGTTTCGCCATGTACGTTCTGGTCGAGCAGACAGTATTTATTCAATGAGATTAATCAACAATATTTTCCCATTAAAAGTATTTCATTACTTACAGGTAGATCCAATTTGCTGCTACAACATAATATTTTCCCATTACGCGATATTTCAGCGTAGTTTTGCGTCCGCGTATGTGTGCGTGTGCGTGTGTACATTTGTGTCTGTGCAATGAAATATAATCCATTTCACGATAAATGATCTCTCGCATATACAATCTCTAGATTGATGGCTAATAAGTCGCGCAGAGGAACGATTGAAGCAACGATAATTGCGTAAAACATTCAAAACCACCAAACGTCCATCTCTTTCCTCATTCATCAGAATTATTATAAATAAGATAACCTTGCATTATGATTCTTATTTGTCCGTCATCAAAATTGCAAATTACCCCCATGGTCGAGCTATTTTTTAATAATAGATGACGTGCCTTTAATACTATATTTCCGAAGGATTAGGAATATATTTGCTTCGTGCTTCCATCAGTTAAGAATTGGGATGTCATGGCAGATACAGAAAAGTACATGTATTCCGATTTAGACTCAGATTTGTGAATGATTTAAGCCTGTCTATCTCTCTGTATGTACCAAGGACACATAGAAATATTGCCCAGAAATTTAGCACGTAAATTTTCATTTAGTGGAAGAAAGAAATTGCGACATCCTCACGACAACTTACTGCACAATTTCCAGTACCAGAGACCGATGCCTAGGACAAAAGCATGCTCCCAAAAATGGGTATGCCTGACCGGAAAGAATTAGCACAAATGCGGTAGAGCGAAGAGAATTATCGGAGTGAAATAAACTTTACTTCTTGAAACAAACTTTACACCAAATATAAAGGACTTGTGCTTGAACTGAACTAGAAATTTCTACTGCGGGTGTGGGGTTTAAAATACCCCCGGCGTTGAACCAGGTGGAAATAAGCCTGTTCCGGCCTTCGTATGATTACTATTTGGCGAATTGAGAGAGATAAATAAATCAAATGAAACGTCTTTTGAAAAGTCCAAACCAGTAATCTTTAAAGAAATTTATATTATCCTGTAGAAAAAATTCATTATTTTATTTAATTTCTTTGTAAACATTTTAATTGATTTGAATGCACGCAGTGTTTTCAATTTCTTTTAAATTAATTTCCTTTAGTAATTAAAAATATTCAAAATTTTACTTTGATGAAATTGTTCAGAAACTCTTCATTATTACTTCTTAATTATTTAAAAAAAATAAAGACTGAATTAAATAAAGAAAAGAATGGCAAATTTATTAAGAAAAGATCGTAAATTCAGTGAAAATATAAATTCAAAATAAATAGTGATAGATTCTATCGAATATTTCCATATTTTTATGTCTGCAAAGTTAATTAAAGACTCTTCTAAATCATAGACGACATAAACAACATTGATGACGAGCTGTAAAGCAAAGCCACTGAATTAAGTTGCATTAATTCTTAATTTAAATAAATTATCAGCCTTTAGTGTTGCTGGCACTGACTTGAGTTTGTTGGTGCTTTTTATTAGCTCCCACCTCGGTTTGTGCCTAAGGCATCGCCTTACATCGTGGATTGCCGTGTTGAGGAAAGTATGTCGGTACTTTCGGTTTTTGCCACAAATTCCAAGAATGAAGACTGAGTGAGCGTCTGTGATGAGGGCAACAGTTGTGATGGAACATTTGTGATGTGATGTCACTTGACGACGACGACATTTTCATCGTTGTGGAAGGTTTGCTGTTGATTTTGATGTTGTAGTTGACGATAATGATAGTAGTGATAATGATTATGATGCTGCGCCGTGGCCGCCATTGTCAACCATTATCAACATCATTATGAGGCCTGCTGTTGTTTCATTATCGCGTTTTCTTCCTGTTTTTCTTGCTTTTCCTTTCCGGTACCGTCAAGGTGTTAATCGCCTTTGAGCAAGATTTATGCAGTTCTTGTTTGTAAAATACAAACATTGTAGAATTTAAAAATAATTCTTTTTTTTTGAAGATAAAAAAGGACATTTTTCGTTATTTCTTGTAAATAGTAATTGCATCAGGAACAATCCTTTTATTGGTTTTCCTTAATGAATGTGAAAAAGATTGGAAATGAAATACTTAAAAGGATCGATGGACAGCGAACACACATGAACGTAACCACAATACAAATATTTTATCTTCGACATCGACAGAAAGGCAATGAGAAAGAGAAAGAGAGAAAAAATTAGAGAAAAAGAGAGAGATAGAGCCAAGTATATGCACTTCTGAAGAAGGAGAGGGGGAGAGGTATGGAGAATAAAAGGGAAGAAACAGAAGCCAAGATTCATAGATTTTTATACCTTACATCCAGTGTTTGGATGTTTGGAAAAGTATATGTATCCTCGCTCAATCTCACCTCCTGAATCGATGTTTTTCTGACTTAATGTTGAAGTCACGATTACCGTAAAACGAAAAGAGATATTCTGAAGAAATTTGGCACAAATATTCTCAATTATAATAAGCTATTTGCTATTAGAAAAATCGGGAGAAATCGGACGAAAGCTACGCCCACTTTTGATACCTAATATAAACTTATCTACATGTGTATTGCACTTTCAACGTTTGTAGACGGAATTGGATGACACAGTTTTATCCTTGAGCTTACTCACGAACATAATTTTTTTTAAAAGAATGGGCGCGGTCGACCCGCCAGAACCACAATTGTGAGGAGGGCCGAATTGTAAAACAACGGGGTATTGTCATGAAATGTGTCACGGATATTTTTTGCTATTATAAATTGTTTCATATGGAAAATGGGCGAGATGTTCCTAGTGCCACACCTCCTTTTTAGGAAATATAATTGCAAAGCCGCATTTTTTAATCTTTATTGAAATTTGGAAACGGAAATTTTATGGTCAAAGTGTGTGAAATGTTACGGCAGTGCTAGACATTATAAATGCACCAAAACTGGGCGTGGCGATCAACTATTACATCATTTTACTTTTTTGAGAAAAGTTGTGTTTAAAATGAATTAGTAGATTACTAAATTAACCAAGAAAAGGGATATATAATATTAAGAGGGGCGTGCACGGTCCGATGATTAGGAGCAAACTAGAAATTTATATCACGGGCGTAGCTGCGGCCGAGTCGAAGAAAGCGTTATTATATGTTTATAAAAAGAAAGGTGATTTGTTGTATATGTTCCAAAAGAAAACAATTGTTACTTAAATGAAATCGATTTGTCGTTAATAATAAAATTCAATTAAAGTCTTTCATCATATCTTCGGTTATACACTTTTGAAATACACACTATATTGGTGCAGGTGGCATTAACGATCGATCTTATTAACCATCGACCGTACACCACCGACCAACTGACCGATCCTACAAACCAACCACAATTTCGGAAGTTATTGTCCTTTTGACTTCAGCTACGCAACAAAGAAAGCCTCAATTTGTTGCTGGCAGTATGCGGTCAAGATAAATCTGGCGGTTGGAATTAGAAATGTTTTCCTTTGGTCTGCAGCTTCTCCCTCTGCGCTTCTCTTTTCTTCTCTTCTCGGCTCTTTTCTTTTCTAATTTCCCTTCGGTTTCTTTGGCCGACCAACGCGAGCTGTCAGTTGCAGAAGTTGTTCACAGAAACGAAAACGAAAATTTTGTAAAAAAAATTGGGTTTGACCAACTAACGGACGTATGATATTCACCTGTGTATGTATATGTATGTGTGTATGTATGCAAAGTATATATGTGTGTATCTCATTTATCTCTATCTAGAAAAGTATATACACATCTATAGAAAACCCTCAGAATTATCGGGTTACTTCGAAACAAATTCAGTTGAATGCTATCTTTACAACAACAACAAATGTCTCTATATACGATATAAACCGGTGTTTCTAGAACTTCAAAGAAAACCTTTAGAAAACTTTTCGAAAAATTCTGGACTTCACGAAATGAAGAAATGAAGACAGGAAGGAAGAAAGAAAGGAAGGAAGGAAGGAAGAATGGAAGATTGTGAAGTTAGACGGAGAGAATAACTGAACGAATGGAGGAAGGGTAAACGAAAGAAGTCTTTTCCCTAAATGGAAAGTTGATTCGTGACACAGGCGGTCTTTTTGTTTACGATCCAACATTAAAAATACGTCTATGTATTTACATTATCGTTCATACAGTAATACAAAAATCACTCTCCAATATAAATCCTTATTATACCCTACACTCGGCAGGAGCAGAGATGTATGCTAGAAGCATGCGCCTATAAATGGGCGTGACCGATTGACGAACAGAGATTATGATTATGAGCACCTGAATACTTAGAACCGGATTACTTGTGTAGGGTATATAAGTTTCGGCCAGGCCAAAATGAACGTTCTCTTACATTTTCTTTACATTTTCACATTTCACATTCTTTACATTTTCATTTAATAGACCGTTAGAGAGGCTTATTTATCAACATCCAAATCAGTTTTTACTTCAAAGAAATCAAACCAATCGTTTTTCCCATCCTTTAAGTTTTGCTTTTCCAGGTTTTGCAAGAAGTGTCGATTCGAGACGGAAACGTTAACAGAACGAGATTTTAACTTTCGCTTTGCATTTTATTTACATATTCCTACATACTTACTTACATATTCCTTGTCGGACTTAACAAAGAAAATCTCATTCTGTAACATTAAAACACGTTTTATGTATTGTCTGAGGTACTTAAAATATTGAATAAATCGGACGTTTTGAAAATTGTGAAGTAAATTAAATACATCTATTTAGATGAAAATGAATGAGTTTTTTACTAATAAATTATTGTATTTTGAAAAAAAAACGTTTCGTAATGATCTGGGTACGGTTTAAGGACTAAACCACGCCGAGCCACAAGATGCAACTCAATTTTTTAACTGTTTAAATTACGTGTGCTCTTATGAAGATTGGGCAGTGTTTGATTTCCATTTTGCATTTTTGCTCTATTCTAGTTGTGTTTGTTTATAAATTTGTTGTTGCCTTTACGTTTGTAAATGAAATGCTTTTGGAAGACGTCTATGATTGGCTATTTGGTGTTCCGCCTATTGATTGAAACTCCGAACTATTTCTTGCCGTCATGACTTGAAATTGCTTCTTACTGCTGCTTTAAAGCTTTACGTACTGTAAAATCGGAAAATTGGTGAATTTAATAAAATTGAAGAGGCCCTTTTTGAGGATTTAAACAAGGCAATAATTGTGAGATGCGTTAGGATTTTCAGAAAATAAAAATCATCTGTTTTGCACATTCTTTTCTTAATTTTCGACTAAAATCTAAATATTGTTCACAATAAATTATTTCATTCATTGGTTTACCTTAAGGAAGGAAAGGAAATATATCAAAGCGCATCTCCGTTAAAGAAAATTCAGCAAAAAAATTAATAGAAAGTGATAATTAATTTTTCCTTGTTTTGTTGATTTAGAAATTTTTAATAATCTTTAGTGTTTTTTTTTTGTTTTTCAAAAATAATCTGAATTTATTTAGCAATTTCCTAAATTGGGTCCCTTTGGGGTTTTAAAATCTTGCATTCTTGTGAAATTTTATCATATTTCATTAATTAATACACTTGATTTTTTCAGATTCTTTCCTTGTAATTAAATAAAAATAGGAAATATAAAACCTAAAAGAGAAACTAAAATGGATTGAGTGGACGAAAAAAAAATTCAAATATAAAACGAAATGAATAAAACTCATTGAAATTTAAAACAACCATTTCTTGCATTCCCTTTTCTTTTCGGTATTTAAAGAAAGGAGGAAAGAAATAAAAACGAAGGAAACATAAGAGACTTCCTTAATTAACTAATAGACAAAATGGAGGCACTTAATCCATTGCTTCTGATCATTTTCTTATTTATATCTACGAAGTGTTTAAATTCTTCATCTCAAATCGTTTACGGTAAGTCCGAATTTTAATGATTTGCAATAAAATGTATTTTTAGAAATATTTTTACTGCCTTTATAGAAATGAATTCCCAACTAGATCCGGATCCAGAATTTTTGGGCACTATTAATAATGTAACGTATCCCGCGGGTCGAGAAGCCATATTGGCATGTTCCGTACGAAACTTGGGAAAGAATAAAGTAATGATTTGAATGAATGCATGTCGTTTTCATTTCTCAAAAATTGTTACCGAATTTTATTTCGATATGTCATTAATTTATTCGTTGTAATTTTGTGTTTAGGTTGGTTGGTTGCGTGCCTCCGATCAGACTGTTTTAGCGTTGCAGGGGCGTGTCGTTACTCACAATGCGCGCATTAGTGTCATGCACGAAGACATGCATACGTGGAAGTTGAAGATCAGCAAATTACGCGAGAGCGACCGTGGTTGTTACATGTGTCAGATCAATACGAGTCCCATGAAGAAACAAGTTGGTTGCATCGATGTACAAGGTGGGTTTTTTATAAGACGGACATATGTAATGACGCATTACCATTCTTACTAAAACTTTTTATATTGCATCCAAAAACTTTGGCATGCAATTCCGAATTAATTATAAACTCCGTAATGACCAAATTGAGGAAAATTTTATATGCGTTGTAAGCTTCATACCAGTCACAACGTTCACGTCATTCATTAGAACAGATTGAATGATTTCGAATATTTGTTGAATTTATTAAACGATAAATCGAATTTTCTAAATTTGATTTACTTTATTGCATTCAGTCATACTGATTCCATATTTATTAACAAAAAAAAAAAAAAAATAGGAAGCGGAGATCGCGGCCTGACCCTTTCCATTAGACACCGGAATATTCGATGCACTGTAGTCATTAAACAAAATCAATTAAATTATTTTCTTATTTGTTTCTTTTTTCTTATTTTCTTGTTCTTTTAATTTTTTACCTTACTTTGCTTTCCTCTCCGGTATAGTTCCTCCGGATATCATTAATGAAGAATCCTCTCCGGATTTGGCGGTGCAAGAGGGTGAAGACGCCACTCTTACCTGTAAAGCCACCGGAAATCCTATGCCGCGAGTTACGTGGCGTCGCGAAGATGGCGAATTGATTTTGATGCGGAAACCAGGCAGTCGAGAATTGATGAGAGGTGGTTTTTCACTTTATTTTTATCGTCCGAACTTTCCTCGGTGGAGCTTAACTCACATTTTGAACTGTTTTAATTCTATATAGTCGAATCATATAACGGCCCTTCTTTAAAACTAACCCGACTGGAACGTCGTCAAATGGGTGCTTATCTCTGCATTGCTTCGAACGATGTGCCCCCAGCAGTCAGTAAACGGGTTTCTTTGAGTGTGCAGTGTAAGTATAGGATGATTAAATTCCTCTCATGAATTCTCGAACAAAACCTTTAAGAATGTCATTTTAGTTGCTCCCGTGGTTCGAGCACCGAGCCAATTACTGGGTACACCGTTGGGTTCTGATGTACAGCTTGAATGCCAGGTGGAAGCTTCACCTTCACCGGTCTCGTACTGGTTGAAAGGGGCAAGGATGTCGAATGGATTCAATGGAGTTTCCAGTGTGGCTCTCGAATCTGGTCACCCGGGTCCTGAAATGCTTTTGGATGGGTAAGGTTTTCTTTTCGTTTTTGTTGAAATTTGGAACAAAATAACCTTAGAGTGGTTTTCATTGTTCCAATCAGACCCAAATATGGCATAACTGAAAAACGTGATGGCTATCGAGGCGTTATGCTTTTAGTAGTGCGTTCATTTTCGGCCTCCGATGTAGGAACATATCATTGTGTAAGCACTAATTCGTTGGGTCGCGCTGAGGGTACTTTACGTCTATACGGTAAGGAAGGAGAAAGAGTATTATAAAAAAATGATATAAAATTGTTTTCGTTATTGTTTAGAGATTAAATTACATCCTGGAGCTTCCTCAACCAACGATGATCATCTTAACTTCATTGGAGGTAATTGAAAATGAACATTCGAAATCTATTTTTATTGAATTTCAAATTTGTTTCCCATTTAGGGCTTGAGGAAGCAGCACGCGGTCACGCTTTGACGCGACGTAAATTGTCGCATTCATTGATTCGACAAATTTTACAGTTTTCAATGATTTTCCTCTTTTTCTCGCTTACTACAAGGTGATGGATAAGAATGTTGTTGTAATATAATTGAGATTACCAACGAGTACCGATGTATTTATTCAATTAGTCATTCAATCGTTTAATTGTTCATTCATTCTGGAATCCGTTTATTCGATTTTTAAAGTTCTTTCTGACGAGTGTACGGTACGGTACGCTAATAATTCATGAAGCACTCTTACACTCTTTGAAGTTATTGATAACGAATTGAGTAAACCTGTCACTCGCCATTAAAAGTTCTTTGAGTATTTCGTCAATTTACTTCCGCAAATACGAATATCAAAGGCAAACAGTTATAAATCTACGAATATTTATAAAAAGAGTATAAATTTAAAAATCTCATCGAAAAAGGAATTTAAATAGAAAAATACAATTTTACCAAGGAAAACCACATAACTAATATGTATCGATAAGTACTAATAATGAAGCAAATATTAATTTAAATATTAAGCAAAGCGAATATTAATATCAAGCGCTAAGTTAATTATTATTGTATGAATACGAAGACGAAGTGGGCTAAAATTTAAAATATTCAAACTAAATTTTTAACAATTCAATTTGGGAAGAAAATGTCAATGAAAGTAAAAAGCACGTAAAATTATTAAATATATTAAATCTATGAATCAAACTTAATGCAAAGTATTAGTAAACCAAATAGCATTAATTAAATAAAAGGCAATGTAATAAGTGAAAATAAATACAATAATTTAGAGAACATAAAAACACTATTGATTTATTGAATAATGGAATTATTTTCTTTAAAGTTTTGTACGAACTTTACTGATGATTAAATAATCCTTCCTATAAAACTCGAGACATCCTAAAAGATCTTTTTCGTATTTTAAATAATCGTAATTAAATACTCATATTATAGTGAATACATACACGAAAGAAGGCTAAAAATTAAAACGCTATATAGAATTCATAAAACCAGCATAAATGTTAAATAAATAATTTAATAACAGAATCTATCGTACTTTATCAGTAAGCTGAAATATCAAGAAAAAAGGAATTCATGAGAAGGTATTTAATAAATTTAATCAATTTTCACTTTAGAATAATTCGCAATAATTTTAAGTTTCTTTAAAAAAATTATATCAATACTGTTAAGTTTCTTCGACATATCCTCAAATAATATCATTTGTAATTGTTGTACTCATAAAGAAAATATGTTTTAACTTAGTTTAAAATAATAGAAAATGAAATTCCAAGTTTATTTGTGAGATCTTTTAAAATAAATCAATTTAAAATAACACAAATAATCTTTTTCTTTCTATACTCGCGCTCATTCGAAATCTATTGAAGAGTTTATGGAAAATTGATGTAGTTTTTAGATGATCAAATATTTCTAATTGATACAGACTTGATGATTTTGTTAGGAGAATCTTTATGGTATCTTTCCTGGCAATTGGCACCGAAGTGGGAATCGATCTAAATGTGAAAGAAGGTTTTTCGTCGTAGGCTTGGGCGTTTAATTTACATAAATATCTTTAATGCCAGCTAAGAAGTTTGCATTGGAAAAATTGGCTCAATTTACTATTTGGTATAAACATAAAATTAAAAAAAGAACAACTACTTTGGCGACGCGATTTGACGAAGTGAGGCCTAACTTGGAGAGCCTTAACGATGTCGTGCTTACAAAGCACTTAAGTGTAGTATTATTTGCGTTATTCGCACGTATTTTATAAACTTTTAATCGGTATCTTTTTAAGAACTGCATGCAAATTGCATTATTATCCCAATAAAATTTCATTTAAACTGCGAAATATATATGCAATAGAGATTGTTCAAAGTATTCCTGATACACTCTTCATAAACATTGCAACATGTCATTTCCATCAGCAAAATTATTTTAAAAATTATTAATGATATAACATAATATATATAATTAATATATAATTAATATAAATATATATATATATATATATATATATATATATATATATATATATATATATATATATATATATATATATATATATATATATATATATATATATATATATATATATATATATATATATATATATATATATATATATATATATATATATATATATATATATATATATATATATATATATATATATATATATATATATATATATATATATATATATATATATATATATATATATATATATATATATATATATATATATATATATATATATATATATATATATATATATATATATATATATATATATATATATATATATATATATATATATAATTAATATAAAATTATTAATGATATATAGTTAAAAATTATTAATGATATATAATCGTAATAGAGTTTATTCGTAATAATTAATTAATTTTCCGTTTCCAAGTACTGAGTTAAGTATCTAAGGTGTCAAAGCTATCTTTCAATATGATTAAAATAAAAGCTAAAGAGCTATATTTATTATATGGCATAAATCTGATTAAAAAGCTAAAAAAATTAGTTAATATTTCTTTTGGTTTAGTTATTGAGTAGAAAAAACTAGGAATTAAAGAAATATATTCACTTTTGGTTTGCGTGTAGACTTTTATTAAAATCCGTATAATTTTGTTAATGACATTATTATATCATTATGTCATATATAGTCGTGGTGGTTTAAGTGATTCCTTGATGACTGTCAATAACAACCTTATTTTTATTATCATTACGACCAAAATTAATCAAACAAAAATAACAAACACGAAATAAGCGTAGCATTCCTTCTAATGAGGGAGTAATTGATCAATGATCATTAAATCAGGAATAAAATTACATTGATAGAGGCTAATAGTTGGAGCCATTATTGCTGGTGCTGCCACAGAATTTAAATGACTTTTAATTAAATTTATTATTTGTCCAATAAAAAGGCGCACGGAAACGAAAATCGGTTAGATTATTTACTAAATTCAATGCAGTCGAATCAATTTTTAACTTTAGCCTAAGTTCATCGCATTCTAGGTTTTCATGTGCTAACGAAAACTCAAAGGATTTCAAAAACAACAAAGAATCGATAGCTCAATCGAAAATTATTTTTCCTTAAAAAAGGATTAAAGGAAAATTAAAAATTTAAATTAAAGGAGAAGGAGAAGCACAATTCGAAACTTAAATCAAATTATATTAAAACTTAATCAAAGGATTTAATTAAAATTTGAAATTAAATGTGTGGTCTAGAGGCCAAGAAATAAAAATAGAAGGAATTGTACAAATTATTGGTTCAATATTATTTCAAGAAAGTGCGAAGTTTTAGGGAATCACAAAATAATTTGAAAATTTAAAGAAATTCGAAAACTATAAAAGTTTTCATTCAGGAAAAAGAGAATTTTAGTCGGTGGACGAACATAATATTGCATCATTATATCGATGTTTTTCGAAGTTATCTCACGGAATAGACGATTATAAAATTTTTTCAGAGATTGAAGAAATAGAAAGTCGCTGAAGAGCGTTTAAGGTATTTCCTGAAGGATAAAAGGTGATCATTTAATAAAACGTGATTATTAATTGAAATCTCAACGAATTTTTTCCACGACGGTTTTAAACGAAAGATGTTTAAAATTTGCTTTTTTTAAAATTAATTTCAGATTACATTTTATACCCAAACTATTTTAAAATAACAATTTATTGTTTGATTACCAAGTATTAAAATAATTAGAATGTAAAGATTTAAAGATGTGAGGACCGTTAATAAGCAAAACAAGTTACTAAATTTTAGGAGCATTAATGTATTAAGCATTCGTTTCACACATTTGTTTAACAATAGTAAATTGTAAATTGTAAAGCAATTGTAAAACAATTGCAATTGTAAAGCCATTGATATAAAAGCGACAAATTATTCAGCTAAGAAAAGGAAGCAAAGTAAAAGACTGAAATAACTAAAAATTCGAATATTCTTACAGTGAAATGTTATCGATGTATTTGTGGTTAGCAGTTTTACTAATAATTTGGATTAAATTTCTTTGGAAGCGAAGGGAATTTTATATGCTCCAATTGAGACTTCCCGGACCAATGGGTTATCCTTTGATTGGACTGGCTTACAAATTACTGCGAAAAGAAGGTATAAAGTGCAACGCAATTGGGTGAGGTATATGATATCGTCAGAGGCAAGATCTTCATGCTGTATCATGTTCATGAAATTATAGTAATTGCTTCACGAAGAAAGTTTTGTACTTTGAGATTCAATGTTTTTGACGATAATCATGAAATTGTATCAAATAGAAAACTTTTATTATTACAGAAATTTTACAAATATTTAACAAATACGAGAAAATATATGGATCCTTATTTGTTTCGTGGCTCGGACCGATACCATTTCTAGTAGTTTGTGAACCACAAATAGCGCAGGATATTTTAACATCGCCACATTGCGTCGATAAAAGCTTTCTTTACGATGTTATAGAGGATGGAACGGGGCCAGGATTATTTAGTTTAAAAAGTAATTTAATGAATGAACAGAATAATTTATGGAACGATCTATTAATTCATTAGTTTAATGTATAATCCTCTATTACATTTTCCTTGCAGATCCAGAATGGAATATTCATAGGAAGCTCCTAAATCCTGCTTTTAAGCATAGCGCGCTACTTAGGCTCATAACGCTTTTCAATAAAGCTGTTGATGCTTTAATGAAGGATTTAACGCATTTGGAAAATTTGGGAGAGGTTGATGTGACTTCTATTTTGCAAAAGTTTGCGCTCAATCTGACAGCAAGTAAAACTCACATAAAAAAATAAATAACAATTTATTATAACATTTTCGTCCCTCTCATATTCCCCCCCCCTCCCGGAAGTGACTTTAATGGGTCATGAAAATGCAATTGAGAGCAAAGGACAAATGGATAACCTTTTACAGAATTTCCACTGGTAGGTCATTGAAGAAGTGTTGGGGTTCATAGAGTGTTAATGCAAGAATTTATGTGAATAATATTAGTATTCTAGACAGCATGAACAGTATGTGCTTTTCACCATGGCTACGATACAGGGTGATGCAATGTTTCAGCAAAAACTATTGGACATATACTGAGGCTAAAAAGAAAGTGCGTTCATTTATATTTGAAGTGAGTACATATGGCTATTATTTGCAGAATCTGATAAAGATACTTGATACCTTGAACATATTTGAAAGACCTCGTTTCCCTGAATGATATTTTTTAATTATGTTGCGAAGAGCATTTTCAGAGTTTCCATTTTCGTTTAAATTTAGATGATTAATAAAAGGCTTGCACCATCATCAAAACCTTACGAGGTTAGAAGTCCTGGCAATCTGTTAAACACACACCAAGACAACAACAATAATACCTTCATTGATCTTGCCATAAACTTGATGAAAAATGGCGATCTTACTTGGAAACAAGTTGAAGATGAATCGAATGTTTTGGTTTTTGGGGTATGTTAGAAATAGTACATTTTAAGGTGAATATATTTATTCATAATCAATCACTCTTATCCCTTTCAAAGGCTTTTGAAACAACGACTAATACGTTAACCTACACTCTAATGCTTTTGGCCATGTTTCCTTTATATCAAGAGAAACTATTTGAAGAAATTCATACAATACTCGGAAATCTTACTGAAAATTCGTCCTCTCCTTCCCCTCCGGTTACTTATGAGAATATTCAAAGTATGACTTATATGGATATGGTAATCAACGAGGTTATGCGTGTTATGGCACCTGTACCAATTGTGGCACGTCAAAGTACGAGAGAGGTGATACTTTCCAATGGGATAAAGTTGCCTCGTGGCTTACAAATAGCAATTGATATATTCCACATGCATCGGCATGAGGATGTTTGGGGTTCGGAGGCACAAATCTTCAATCCGGATAATTTTCTGCCCTCGAATATGGAGGGAAGACATTCATATGCATTTATACCATTTACAAAAGGAATACGAAATTGTATTGGTGAGTGAAAATAAATGGTAATCATTATAACGAAAAAAAGACGTTTCCGTAGAAAGGTTCTCTTATAAAGAACTCTCTTTCATCATTCTAGGGTGGCGGTATGCCTTAACATCGATTAAAATCACTTTAGCTCGTATTTTGTTTCAATATCAAGTAACCACCAGTTTCAGCTATCGCGATTTGGAATTTGTTGAAGATGTTACACTCAAATTAAGAAAAACTCCATTACTTGAATTTCACCACAGATTTATCGCAAATCATTAAGATCGTAATGAAAAATTATCAACCATCCACTTCAATTGATATTAATTTTTAAGGATAATTAAGGTAAATATAATTTAAATAAGCTTGAGTAATGTTGATTTCATTATAGTATCCTCTTTGATGTGGTATAATCCTTGATCTGCTACCTTTGCTCTTATTAGTATTATCTGTTTTTATTTCCTGTACTCATATATTTTTACATTTATGGTAACGTTTTTCAATTTTTAGTTTTGCTCGATATCGTATCTAATACTGATATGATCAACGAATTGTAAATCATTATATTTGAAAGAGGTTGAAAATTTGTAGTTTTTAATTTGATCGATAAGAAATACACCGCTATATAAGCATAACGTAAGCCTGAAAGTATGCAACATTTAATTGTTTTTATTCAATATAACTATTCAATAAATTCAACAAACCAATCCATAGGGCTCCTCAAAGAGGACATTCTACCTCACTTTTATTATAAAGTCTCGCCTTATACGCACAGAGGCTAGGTTTTTAAAATTACTTATGTTTTTAATAACATGATTAATCGGATTTAGTTTTTAAGCTATCTATATTTAGTTATTTAAGTTAGTTTAAGCATATTCTATATCTAGTTTTAGTTTTTCCTCTAATTGTAATTTAGGTTTAGTTAATTTTTCTCTCTTGTTTTTTTTCTCTTTCAACAGGTCAATGGTAGTGCCGGGAGCAAGCTCGTCAACACTTGTGTTAATATTATGCAATTTATAACCCTATTAAATGAACATGTTGCTTTTTCCTTCAAATTGTAATTAAAATAATACACTATAGTTTTAAGCTTCTTCTTGTTATACTAAATTTTATTATATTGTGCACATTTGATGTTTATAAAAAGTCTCAATAAAAAATAACTTTAACTTTAACTTTAACAAACCAATACAATTTCGGGCACCTTTAGAGAAAGGTATAAAAAAAGGTATAATTTACTCCAGCAATCATTGTATGTGTTTCACTAATGACGTCCTGGACTGTAAATTTTCCGCTTTCCATAAATCTCATCGCTTGATTAATGAATATATCCGGTGTTTGCTTTAGGGAATTCACCCTGTTCTGTATCTTTTCATCCATCAGTACAGTCATCATGGCAAGCTTTTTCCTCATCAGCTAAAGAGTAATAATTATTTAGCTAATTAATGTTTAATATCTTCCAAAATATGAATTCACCGAAGGTGATCTTTTTGTACGTCGTTGAAATTTTCTCGATCTTAATATTTAATCAAGCGATCAATTGATTTGAAATTGAAATGGGTTTGACTAAATTTTAACTTACCTTTTGTACGTAATCACGTAAAAAGTTTATGGTCTTGTAATATTTTGGAGTATGAGTTAAATATTCAAGATTGACCGTCATAAAAATGGCGTCTTGGGCGCATTTGTGAATCAAACTGTCAAGAATGTTAATATACAATTTATATGAATGTTATATACAAATTTTTATCCACATCTTCCAATATGTTGATCGTCTTACTAGTTAAAGCCACGTATGAGACTTTCATCCATCTCTTGTCCGTCTCCCAAACTTACACCTAATGTTGTTTTTGAGAGATTGGATTTTATGAGATCATACTCTTTACGAATTCGCATTCTACCTTACCCACGGCTATAGCAAGGATCATTCTCTTAAGCACACTGTGAAAACTGGCTGTTCTTTTCCATTAGCCAATTCCGCAAATTTGGCTCGAGTCTTTCGAGAGTCCGCTTTAAAAATCGGTAGGAAATTGATTAATATTTTATGAGTGAAGGAAGCATTCATAAGCTCTCGATTGTGTTGCCAATTTTTTGCTGCAAGGATAATAACATTAATATCCTTTTCTATACTCTTACAAAAATTGAGTTTATTCTTACCGGGACTCGATATTATGCCATTGTTAATGGCATTGTTGATCGGCTTGTATAAATTTTTCGATTTATTAAGAAATTCACCGGATGTTAATACTAATTCGATCAATTTCGGATCTACGGTGACAACGAATGGATTCAAGTCGATCCAAGCGATGTCTGCAGCTTTTGAAAATATTGATCTAGGAGTGGAAATAAATCTGGAAGCGATACTCGGTAGGAATTATAACAGTTTCTATCCGATAAATATGTCAGTTCATAGTTTTAATACTTACTTTTGATAGGCACCAATTTATGGGCCATTCCAATGAACGGTAGGCCCCAGATTGTCGGCATCTGAGCAGATAAACGATAGTATCTTCGACGATTTAGTACAAATGATATTAAAAACAAACTGGCAGTAAACCAAAGCATTATTACGGTGGCACTTTCCATTTCTAATAACCAGTTACTAATATGCAGCTCTCTAATCCTTTAGGTCTTATGTAGTCAATCATCCAATTTCATCTGCTTTTATTTCTTAACTTTAATAAAAACATCTTGGGAATTTATTTAATTTATATACAAACGCTCGCCACCATCATTGTAAGCTTCATCGGATTCGCAGTTAATTAAATGCAATTTTGTTTACAGCCTTTTTAAGGGCAAGCTTAAATTTTGTCTTCGTTGGTTGAACGAACGACATAAAAGCATTTTGACTAAATAATTAATTAATGGGGTGTTGGTACTTTTTGCGATTTGAGGTTTTTGTATGGCTCCATCTTTAGAAGCCTTTAGAATCAGTATTGAATATACGTTCAAACGTTCATAAAAAAATTCCCAACGTGTCGATTTTTATAAATTGTACTTTATTTAATTCAGGGGACTGCTGCCTCTTTCTTGAAATGTGTCTCGTTAAAACTTTTTGTGATTTAATGTTTTTGTGAACCCTTTAATGAACCATAATGCTTCCCCTCTCTACGGCTGGGTAGCAATTATCTAAAACAGGAAAAGTGTACGGAGCTGCTCTTAGTATCATTTTCTTCTAATTAAAGTCGTTTTGTTTTATTTTACATATGTTTTTAATAAGTAATTTATAGTTTTTTATATGAAAATTTAATCCCCAAAGACTGCAGCGGAATTGTTCCATAAAAATAAGGGCTTTTGTGAGTTCGCCCTATGCTGAATTCGCCCTATGCTAAGTTCACACCAGTGATTTGTGATGCTTTTATAGAACCTATTATTTTTAAAGGTTGAAGGATGAAGTTATTAATAATAAACTCTGTGAGCTACGTTTCAGTGGAAGTATGTAAAATTTCTGATAATCTTTAGCATATATAGTTATGTCTCAATTCTATTCATTTATTATTATTTGATATGCTTGATGCGGTTCAAAGCTTTTGTTATTGATAATTTTCGAATATAGGGTTTGACACTCCAAGATCAAGAAATTTGGGTTTGGTGTCTCCAAGATCAAATCTCTTCGTTCAAAATTTCCGAGGTTAAAATCTTCAAGACAGTTATCTAGAAAATTTCCGCAAATGCAAAATGAAAAAGTATTAAAATAGGTAAGATTTATTGATACTGCTAGTTATAATAAATTAACTACATATTGAAGTTTTTAAATAGCAGTTCAAATGTTTACTCATAATGGTGTTCAGTAATTCCGGGATCTGCAACCCTAAACCAAAGAAGCCTCGGGGTGATATAAGTTCGATTTATACGCAGTATATTCTAGCACTGATTGAAATCCTTCAACAATTAAATACTCTGGACTTTACATTACTGTCTGTTCATATGTAATATTTTCTTTATATTGACAATTATTTTAATAAATTTTAACATAGATTTACATTTAGATTTTTGGAGGTTTTGACCATAGAGATTTAAGAATGGTGAAGATTTTGGAGAGTTCGTGACATTTCATTCAAGAAGTGATTCAAAGAATTCATGAGAGTATTATAAAAGGGATTGCTTTGACATTGACGCTGGCATATTTTCATTGACTTTGACTGCTACTTTTGATATTGGTATTGAGTATGACATTGGCATATGACGTTGCAATATCGATGTTGAAATCGATTGTTACGCCGATAGTTACTTTTACGTTGACAATTATCATTACCATTGACGTCCATAGTCAGTGTCTTATACAGTGTCTACCTACTATCCAGTCTGATAAAAAACTTTCGCTATTGGCATAACTTTTTCTTTAATGCATATGTAGCCATATATGTAATAGTTTGTTAAGATTAATTTTACGGCAATAAATAAAAATGACTAAAAAATGACTATCCAGTCTGATACTGCTTTGGCTGAAGTAGCTTTGCCGTCGGCAACTGTTTTGCTGTTGTTTTGCCATTAAGGGTAGTATAGAATTAGGCAGTTCATAAATAGAGTATTCGCAACTAAGTTGACAACCCGAATCAGCAGTTTTGTTATCTCTACGTCTATGACATAACATCGATATTGGCATTGATTTTGATACTGTGTTCAATGTCATGGATATTGCTTTTGATAATCACAAGGATCAATAACATTAAAGATAACGTTATCAACATAGATATGGTAGCACATGTTTAATACATTTATTCTTACGAATAAAAGTGTTATAACAGTGCTGGTAAAGGTGCGTGGCAGTGACAGTATATGGTGCCTTTACCGTAGGCCCGATTATATACTATATAAATGTATATAAGACCTGACACAAAAATAAATAAATTTGAAATTTTAATTATCGCAGTAAATACTTGTATAATTCTTTCACAACGAAACTGTGATAATGTAAATTTTTTCGCCTTTGATTTTTTTGTTTTTGTGCAAGTGAGCATGTATTGATTACTTAAAGTTTAGTTAGTCACCTGGCATGAAACGTGGTACATGCACCTAAACAGTCTGAAATAATGTCGACGACAATTCTGACGCGTTTGTCGAATATTCTATCGAAGATGTCCGATTATATAAAAACTCATATGGAATTTGTGGTGGAAGCAGCGATGGTGGCGCTCTGTTTTAGTGCCATCCTCAACAAATACCTTATAGTAAACTGAATGAACCAATGAGTCGGATAACAAGCGTGGTGATGATGATGATGATGATGATAACGAAGCAGTAATTCAACCAAAGAAATCTTCCTCTAATGAAATACAAACACATAAAAATTTAAATAAAATGTAATAAATAGAAATAAAAGCTTTTATTTTTTTCTAAAGTGTATTAAAGGAAATTAATTAAAAAATAATTATTCTCATATAATTTCTAAAATGAATGTGTATAAACTAGAATCAACACTATTGTTTCTCGATCAGATGGACATAGAATGCAGGCTTAATGACTTCGGATTGCTCTTTGAAATCAGCAAAAATCTTATGCTTTTGATCTTTGCCGAAGATATCCTTCAGAATTTGTGTGAATTTCTTCAGTTCGTGTGGATAGTAAGAGAGGCGGAATTCACTGGTCAAGTTGTTTGCCTCTATTAAATAATCCATGGTAACCATCGCCGGCTTGCCGCAATAGAAGAGCACAGACGTTTTGATATCGGCAGTATGTTGGGTCTAGAAAGAGATGAAAGGCAATGCAATATAAGGCTAGGGCATGATATTAACACTCAGTCTTACATTATAGTATAAATTCTTAGCTGGTGTCGATCCAGTCTCTAAAATGTTATCGAAATTACGATGATCGATCAACATGATTCCACCAGGTTTGAGACATTTTTCAAAATTTTTGATTGCCAATAAATGTTCACGCTGATCACCGAAAGAGTCCATCAAGTGAGCAAAGGAATTGCCTAAACAAATAACAGCATCAAAGCCTTCACCGACATGAGACTTGATGTCATCGTACAGAGTAAGCCAATTTGCTTCTTCAATGACTAAGAAAGCGGAGAGAACGAGAAATGGAGACAGAATGGAAATTAGTATGAGAAATCAACAATGAAGTAAATAGTTTAATTAGAATTACTCCAATTATCAAAAGCAGCTTCTTTACGGCGATCCCAACGTTTTTTCAAAGCATATTTCAACATTTTATCAGAAGCATCAGCAGAAACAACTTCGAAACCTTCCTCCAGCAACATTACCGAATCAACTCTAGAGAGAAATAAATGTAAGATAACAGTTTACTTTTCGAAGAAGAATCTCTGTTCAAATCTTTGCATAATTGGTTTTACCAAATATTTCCCCGCCTACCTCATTTTGCGCTTCTACTCACCCTGTACCGCACGCTACATCAAGTACACGTTTACAGCCTTTTGATCGCAACAGATCGATCAAAAAATTCTTATAGTTTTCTGTGCGTGAGTTTTTATCACCAATGAAGATTTCCCAGACTTTGGCAGCCCTACCGTCAGCATACTGATCGCGTACACCTTCGGCGGATATACCTTCGGATCGGGCAAGAAAAACACTATCGGCTGAGGCGGTCATGTTGTGTCGTCGGTACTATGGGTTGAAACGGACTGATCCAACGCTATGGAAAACAGATACGTTTTAATTGTTCATTTATGAAGATACAATTGAAGAAAGTACTTCAGCAACAACAACAACATCAACAATAAAGGCCATAACAACGAGATCAATAAAAAACAACAACACGAATTTTGGTTTTCGTGGAATTTTGATTAAAGTGAATTTTGAAATCGAAGCTTGCAGCGAGCTTTAACTAAAAGAAAGCACAAAATTAACTTTAATCTTATCGCGTTCTATTACTCAGCATTTTTTCAAATTCACTCCTCTTTCTCTCTCGCGCCCGCTGCTTCTCTTCTTGTTAGTCTCCCCCTCTCTCTCTCTCAGGAAACTATCACAACCACCGTTTCATTCTTTCGGTTTGGTAGTGTATGTGACAAAATTTGAATTGATATTTAAGTGATTTAATTTTGGTATTATTTATGTTTCTTGAGTTACACGACATAATTTCTCACCGCTGTTAGAACCTGTTGTTACGGAATGGCAAAATTATTCAAACACGAATAATCTGATAAGAAAAAAAAACAAAACCACAAAAAATCCAAATAAATTCTAATCTTGTTTATTTGCTTTGATTACATAATTTTCCAGCACTTTTTATCGCTTCATGTGGCAGCTCTGATCTTTCACATGCGTTTATTCCATTGGCGTAGCTTTGACAAAATTATTGCTTTTAAAGGGGGTTACGAATGCAATTTTAATTAACAGGTCTTTGTATATTTATCGAAAATGGAATACAGTAAGAAAATTGTAAGGACAATGAAAATTCGGAATATCGTTTTTCAATTTTTGTTTTTGGCAACTAAACGCTTGAACACTCTTATTTAACTTGTGCGTATGCATCTGATAAGATATTTAAAATAAATATGAACAAGCCCACTCAAGTCGACCTTTTATCAATATCAAGAAAAAAACCACACAAAAATATGAAGAATAAGAAGGTAATCGTTAGTCAGCATTTTATTTATTTATACTTATAGCATATAATAAGTTGTGATAAGTAGTGGGTTTATAAAATAATCAGAGTCTGGGTATTTGAAATTATTTCGTTTAATTATAGTTATCAGTTAATTATCGCTGAATTATCTGGTATAGACCTTGTAGAAGAAAAAATGAATAAAACGAAGATTAATGAGAACGCTAATAAGTCTAAACGCCTCAATTTTGCAGATGCAGATTATATAAAAATTGAAAGTTGTGACAAGTATTATGAAAACATTAGTTTTCGGATGGAAATTAGCGTATTGGCCATATCTGTTATAGACTCAATCATAGAGAGGATATATCTTTACTGACCAAATCACAGAAAACTCTATTGTAACAAAACAAGATAGTCTGCAGTTAACATTTATTATATTTCATATCACGAAACACTTTGAGAAAAATGCACATTTTCGAAAAAGAGCACGATCAAGAGATAATTCACGAAATAAACTCATTTCTTTTGACAAATCGCGATCGTAGTAAATTTCAGCCTCAATCGAATTATTTTAAAAAGACAGTTCACGAGGATGCCACCAAACCGAAACCGGCAAACGATGACGGAAATTACATCCTTTGACGGAATTCATCTTTAACATGAATGTGATTATTGGGTTGCGCTACATAGCAATTTAATTTTAATTCTATATGAAAACTGATTAGTCGCAAATGGTAGTCTTTGTCTCACCTCTCATATTTTTCGAGTCATATTTTTCGTGTCGTGTCATATTTTCGTGTTTTATCCAGACCATACACACAATGAAGGGGGTGCAATCCATTGAAAGTTTGCAATATATCCAAATTTTTATTATGCTTTAATATGTTTACGTTGAAAGTAGAATATTGTTAAACAGATTATTACGTTGAAAGTAAAATATATGCGAAACCCACAAGAACAACATCGAACATCTCCCTATATCAAAAAAATTAATACGTATATTTCCTCACGTTCTCCGCTGATTTCAAAATAGAATTAGCATATAATTTTTTATTATATCGCAATATTGCATTTATTTAATATAATTTATTATTATAGAGTTTATGGTTTCTTCTGACATAAACAGCATTAGGAGAATGTATGTTAAAGTATCAAAAGAAAATTCATGAACTATTGGGATAACATTAGATGTTATCTGAAATAGCGGTAAATTAATAATATTCTATAAATAAATTTATAAATTATCGTTTTTATAATTTATATAAAAATCTTTTTATCTAACCAAATAGATTTGTTATTGTAAAAACAATTTAAAATATGTTTTTATTTTAAAAAATCTTAAGAATTGTTATTGCACAGAAATTAATGAATACTAAAGTTAATCAATTCTGCAAAAATCATTAATTTTTAAAACCATTAAGCAGTAAGTTTTTCTCCCCAGTGCTCAGATTTTGGAGCTTATCTCGAATGATTTCCCGAATGATTTTCTCGAACTAATGCCATAATGACTTCACTTGTTTTTGAGTGACTGAACTTGAATAAATAGTTCGAGTGTGACGTCAGCGAAACTCGAAAGTCGAGTATTTCTCGAATAAGTTACAGAAACGTATTACTACTTTAAAAAAATTCAAAAAAAATTCATCTACAACAATATAAAACTGTTGCATTTACATCTAATGATTGAAAGTATATAATTTTTTTATGTATTTTTTTTAATAATCCCAAAGTTATGTCCGTCCTATGGAATCGCGACCTCATTATGTACATGTCGTGCACTGAATTTTTTTTTATGATGAATTACATAGATAATTCTCTAAAAATGGCTAAGCTTGAGTTTATTTTTTTAAATTTTATTATATTAAATATTTTTTGTATTTTTTATTTAAAATTTGAATTATTGATAAACTGTTTCTCATGAATGTTATGCGTTTAATTAAATAAAATTATAAAATCTATGTTTTATTAAAGTGAAAGAATATGCTATTTTTATATTAAAAAATAACTTCAAAAATTACAAATTATTCAAAAAAATCTAAATAATCGAAATCGTTTAAAATCAAATGAAGAGGAAATGTAGAAACAACTTATTCTTCTTCTTGTAGAGTTGTTTAAGGACATAAAGATTACAATACCTTGTCTGGAAACAAGAATTTTAATTCGACTTTTACCGAAGTTTTACAAATAATTATTTTAATATTAAAAAATTTATGAAATTAATAGAAAATTAAACTATAAAATTATTTATTGTTTTTAATAGAGCGTAATGAAAGCCATGGTAGTCGCTCCTATCTTAGCTCCCTCTAAGACATTTACTTTGATTACTTCTAGTGTTAAACCTTGCATCACTTTGTCTCTTCCTCACCTTCTATATTTTTCTCTTCACCACCTGTTTGGCGCTAAACTGCATTTATACTACGGTAAGTAGCCCAGCGTGTCTTCCAAGGAAGCGCTTACCGCTTTAATGGGTTGATAACCATTTTTAATGTTTGCAAAACTTCTCTCGCGCGCCGAAAAGTGATGGAAATTGCGATCACTTTGCTTGCTAACGCTGCAACTTCGCACTGAGGATCCCACAGAACCCACCACTGTTTCTACGGAATCTAGTTTTTTAAGCAGATCGTCAGCGCTGTATGATTTCATTGAAGAAATTCCCGGCGGTGACGCGACGATTTGACTTTTATGGCGGTCATCCTTATGGTCACTGCATTGAGACTCACATCTTTGCCTATTGTGGCCGTTATTACTGTTGCTGTTGTTGCTGCTGCGATGTATTTCGTATTGTTGTTTTCTGGATGATGCCCTGGATGTGTTGCTGACTGAATCACTACGACGGCTGGGCGTATGCGTTAGCGGTGTCGGCGGAGTTGATGAAGATGTTGGCGTCGTTGTTGACGAACAAACACTCTTAATGTCAGTCGTTTGGCGTAGCTTGACATCAGCAAATACAGCTGCCGCTTCGACGCTCTTCTTCATGCTGAGCGCTTCATAGGGTGGCATTGATTTTCTGTTGCCATTGATCGTAAAGAGTTCATAGTCGAGCGCCAGCTTTTCATTAGTTGGCTTGTTGGAGTGTTGGCTACGGCTAGAACGTTCGGATGACTGTCGTTGCCGCGATGAAGAGCGAGGTGTTCGCTCGTGATCATGATGATCATGATGGTGATCATGACCAGATAAGGGCGTCGACCGATTGCGTGAACTTCTACGTTCTCGTTGGCAATAACATTTGCTGGTACTAATGCAGCTGTCCGTGTCACACCAGGTTGTGTCTGAATGCGTGTTCGTTGACTCTTCTGCGTCTTCTATCTCGTCCTCATTAATAGATTCAACGTCATCATGAACTGTATCATCCTCGACCATTGAGCAGTAGCATTTTTCATCGGATTTACAAGAAATCAGTGATAATCGATTGACATTGTTGTTGTTATTGTTTGTGGTGTTTGTGTTGGATGAGCTGCTTGCAGACGATCTATTATTTCTGGCAGATCGTCTGCTATCCGGCGTTGATGATGAGATTTCCTTTGGTTGTTGTTGGCGCCTGATATTGCCGTTCTGCTTCTGTCGGGTTTCCCTCGCTGGCTTTTGCATGACTGTCGAATTTGGTGTGCCATTTAAAGTATTATTGCGCCGTTGCCGGTGACTCAGACGTTCGTTGCGCAGACTGCAGTAACAGCGTTCGGCTGGGGCGCATGTGCATGCCTCTGAATCATAACTGTATTCGGAGCATGAAACGTAACTGGAAAACAATTGAGGAATTATTCGGCAAAGGCTACTGCACGCAGTATCTATACGGGACGGCTTTAATTTTTTGCAATGATTCTTCATTTCTGATTTTCCATCCGGCATAAATACCTCGCGATGCAGCTTTTGCACTCTCTTAGGGCATACATACCCGCTGGAGCTATTTCTGTTTAGGCCATTGAAACCATTTTCGTGGCGTGGCGCAGATACTTCGGAACCGCTAGTGGCGATGCGGTTGCGTTGTTTCTGCGGTAGTAGTTGTTGTTGTTGTTGTTGATGGTGTTGCTGCGTGATAGCCATTGGTGGTCCGATCACGAGTTGGGCACCAGATTTACGTTCAGCCTTTGTCTCTGCAAAATGATTCTTGTGACGGGATGGTTTTGACGATTTGCCGCGACAGGATCGGAATTGATCCAAATGAAAGACCTTCTTCAGGCCTTTCGTTCCGAATAAGAGTATGCGCGGTCTCCTCTAAAAAAATCACTTTCATTATAATTTATTCACGTTTATTTGTAAAGTGTCTCTTATTCCGTGTTTCTGGAAGAAGTGTCTCCCATATTCAGAATATCGGTACACTTTTTACCTGCGGGCCTGCGTTGCCTATTTGATGATTTAGTTTCTTTTTTTTCTGCCTACGCATAATATTTTTGGAACGCTGGTAGAGTTCATCTTTGGTTAACGTGACGGCCAATTTGAGTAGGAATTCTTTATAGATTGGTTTCAGATCGTTGAAGGACATGCCGTCAGCATCGATTATGGCGTACAAGATTTCGTCCAAAGAATGAAGGTTCTCATGTAGGCGGAATTCATTGAAGAGTTCACTGAAGCCGAGCGGAGTGCTACGGAGTCAGCTCAAATATAATGGAATCACCGAATTCATTTTAAAATATACTCACCCGCCACTACTTCCACAGTCACCCTCACAAGCATCCGGTTTATTGCTTTGACGTCGAATTCCTCTAGATTTGTAACGCGTTAGACCTCCGGTGTTGAGGAAGCTGCCGGATCGTGGAATAGCCACGCGCGTCAATATATCGCCGTTCGTTTCACTGCGCATCATAACGCCCACGCCGCTTTCATTGCAAGCAGATTTAGCTGTAGGAGCAGTTTTGGAGACTATCATTTCAGAGGCTCGAGAGATTGTATGCGTCGGATGTTTAGATTTTGCTTTTGGATGATTATGGCCGACAGGTGTGTAAACATGGTGCGATGGCATGCGATTGTTGTTGCTGCGAGAGGAAGAGTTACCAGCGCATAAAGAGCTCAACGGCGGCTCCTTGCTGAAACTTTGCTGACTACATAAAGCCGCTGAATTTGTTACTCCTGGTATTGATGTTGGTGAAGTTGGCGACGAGGCGTCAACACCGTGCGTATGCGTGGATCCTGGAATGGGTGGTGCACGTTTGGTTTTATGTGATCTTCGTTTACGTTCCTCCGTCGTTGTCTCCGATGCTTCGTTGATTACTTGACTACTGCAGCTCAACGAACTAGTGGAAATGCGTTTTTTGCGCACTGAACGCATTACCATCGACGAGGACGAAGCGTTGCGGCTTCCCATATTGCTGTTCGGACATACATTAGCTGATCGGATGCTGGCATTTGAATTTCGAGAAGAGCTCTTTCGTTCAGCTGAGACGAGCTGTGATCGCGTCAAATAATTCGACCCCGTTTGGGCGGTACTGCTGGCGATGCTGATGCAGCTAACGCCATTCTGATTGCGTGGTGCACGCCGCTTTGTGCTGCATTGAGAATTGGCGTTAACGTGCGCCATCAGACTCTGATACAATGTCGCGGCTATAACAATGGCATCTTCGGTGCTTCTACAAATGAATCCATGACATTCGAGGACTTTCGGAACGCCGGATGATCTCATAACGACGGCAAAAATTGGAGCATGTTTGTTCGATGCAACGCGTTTCTCTTCCAGAGAACTAGAAGGATAAAAGCAACGAACAAGAATGATATCCATTTGCATAGAAACTAAATAAATAAATAAAAATGTTCATTTGGATATTTACTTTAACGGTTGGAATAACATCGATTTATCAATATTTTCTGGATCCGTTATCAATGGTAAAAATGCTGCACCGCCATCATCCTCGGATATAACGAATTTCACGGCCGACCAGACGGCGATGTTATGGAATGGTGTGATATTACCGTCATTGTAGTTGTAATTGTGGTTGTAATTATCGCTAACAGCAGCGTTGCTGTTGTTGGTGTCGTTGCCACATTTGGCAGGGATGATGCTAGTGTCGTTGCAATTGTTGTTTGTATTGGTGTTGTTATTACCATTATTGCTGTTGTTGTCGATGCTGTTTTTATTACTACTATTAGTGACCATTGCGCTCCCATTGATCTTTACACGTAAGCCCGTGGCGCAAATATCTAGTGAACCGGACTTTCGGCGCTGAAAGAAAGATGAAGATGAAAATCAATGAAATACGACAACAATAACGTGATTTTATTATAAGGATGCTGTGATTGAGAGCTGATATTTTATGTCGTAGACTCGAAAGACAAAAGACGATGACAATAAGCAAGCGTTGATACGGCGATCTTTTGTAATCGAATTTAGGAAAAACTATAAAATCTCTGATGGCTAAACCCAATTAAATGTTAGGGCTTTTGACGCATTGGTGTCATTTCATACTAGCTTTTATGCCCGTCCTGATTAATACGTTTCTCACGGCCTGTATGCGTGCGTCTATTTAAAATGTAGGAAGGCGCAAATAAATATCTCATTAATTAAAAACTGAAAACTAATTCAATTCATCAAATCAAGGAAAAGGTGGTTTTATTTATTTTTTCTCTTTTATTTTTCAAAAACATCTTTAGTTAAAGTCTTGCAACGGCGCTAGAGTGATCCACGAACTTTTATAGGCCACGACTGGACTGAGCGGTATGATGCAGTATTATTTTCTACGGAATTAACTGAATCAACAGAATATCGATATGTTCCATTAATGCCGTTAGACAAGTAAATATTCCAATACGAAGGCTTTTACGCGACAGAACTTTTAATTAAATATTTCTTGCTTTTTGTTTGAAGCAAACGGAATCCAGCTAGGGATGCATTCAGAAAATATATTCTAATTGTTTTAGCAACAGGAGGAATATTCTGAAATTGAGGCAATGGCTCCTTACCTCCGTAATCAGTTCTCTCATGTATAGTTCTCTAAGTGGCACCTGCAATCCTTGCAAACTGGTCACCTTGTCTTTCAACGGTAATGATCCTAGGCATGTTACAGCAAAACTGCTTGTTGCGTCTTTAGCGACATCCGTGAAAAGTTGTTCGATTTGAGCCTGTACACTATTGCTAACACGTCTTACATCCTTCTTCGTTGATTCGGTCAAAATCCTGCCCGGATCAGCATTATTCGAATCTTGTAGGATGCTGGTGATTGAACGTGAACGTGCGCCAGCGGTGCTCGCCAGCTCGCTACGACCGTACATAATAATCGAACGGGTACGATGTGAACCACGAGGATCATCCAAGCGGTTATTACGTATAAGTCTGAAACATATAAAACAGAAATGAAAGGAGAAACAAAAAGAGAATGAAAAGAATAAGAAAAGGAAAAGGCAAAAAAGAATAAGGAGAATATCTATATTTTAGGATTAGATTGGAAATAATTGCGAATAAAATCTACCAATGAATAAATCTGAAATCTTATTATATTAAAGAATTGAGGTCGCGAATAAAATGAAACGTTAAATGAATTTGATAAAAAATTTTAATTATCGGATTCTAATCATTCTAATCATTGTGCTGAATTTTTTAATTAAGTCTTCTTAATTTTTATGGCGCAGAATACATTTTGTGTTTCTCACAAACGTTATCTCAATCTGTGCAAACTTTAATAAAAAAGAATATCGTTTTCTTTTAAGACTCGTTTAAAGTTTAAAATTAATAATAATCATTAAATATTATACAAAACGATATTAAATGATTTCAGCTCCATCAATTTGTTAATGATATTATTGAAAACTGTTATGTTTTTCCTTCCATTATTGTTAATGATCGATGCTGTCACTGTCGTTTTGGCTCTTTAAGATTTTTAGTACGTGAAAACCTGTTGGTTGTTGGTTCAGGTTCAGATTCATGGCTTCGATAGTTGTGGAGTATGTTTGACGATGAGTTACCGTTAGATGACACCAAACTTGTTCGCTTTTTCTCAAATCCAATCTGAAACTTGCTCAAGTCGACCGTTGACTCAAAGTGTGCCGATTAACGAGTTGCGTCGCAAGCTGTTCGCCGATGATTTGTTGAAAGTATTTCTAATGGCAAAAAAACACACACTTTCGAAGCTACGACGGCACGCGTTGAAAAGTTTGAAAGAATGCAAAATTCAATAAACAAAAACTGCCAAACCGTTAGTAGAACACAGTTATTATAAAATATGAATATATTCCAATTTGTGGGTCAGTGGGAGATCACTACTTGCTAACGAACTCATTTTCAAGTCTTTTTATGTATAAAATCAATTCAATATTGTTAGAATCGTTTTCACGTTCGAACGGTAAATATGAAGAAAAAAAAAACCATAAAAACAAAAATCATAAAATAAAGATATCAAAAACAAAACACAACAATTATGTTGACAAAAAGATTTGAAACTGTGAGATACGCGCGACGAATAGCGTTAATTTTTTGTTATTTTAACGAGCTTGACATTTTGGTCAATAAGTTTTTTTTGATATAAGCCATATTTAAGAAGACTCCATAAAAGCGATTTAACTTTCTTTTATTCTTTCATTGTTTTTAATAGCCCCAATTTCATTAGGCTGACATAATTAGTCTGATATTCCAAATTGAATTTAACACTTCTAACGGTTTGTAATTTTTCGTCTAAGAGAAAAAATCCTTCATAGAAAACCTGTTGTGATTTCTGTAATTTATGAATACATATCGGAGGTTTATTGGAGTAAAATTATCTCGTTATAATAGAATTTACTCAATGGACATATTTGAGACTTATAACTTAATGCGTTCAAGAAGTGTTATATCAGTTTTAAATTTAGTCTGCTTGATCAATCTAATTCTCACCTCGTATCGTCGAACATTAGGTCGATTTTTAATTTATATATTGAGTTGTGACTAACACTAGACGACGATTCAATTTGATCGCCACTGCCGTCCGTCAAAAGGCGTTGGACAGATGAGTTACTGTTGGTAGTCGGTGAGGTGTGTGATAGATGTTTGTGCCGGCGCACGGAACTCATTTTAGGTACCGCCACAGTATCTAACTTGCATGTGACCATATCGTCAGGCAGGCAGATAGACACAGATTCGAACGCTTCTTTGATTTAATCAGTCGATTATTCGCTAAATAATCTCTTACAAAGTTATCCAAATGGTCTTTAAAAATCTTTAGAGGTTGGTATTTGATTCAAACTAATGCAAGGCTACACAGATTTTTATTTCGCATAATTCGCTTTGACCGCTGGCAATTTTCTTAAGTTCTTGCTTCTCCCGTCGAAATAATGTTCGCTTGAAGTGACGATGTCCTCAATGGAACCACGCTGGAGGCAATGATTTAAACGATTGCTACAAGAAAAGAAGAGTAAAGAAGCATAAGTCTTAAACAAAAACGCAAAACAATACAGATTGTAAGTTAATACTTTAATAAATTTTTTATAATTTATCTTCGATACAAAATTTGCGCATCGGTAACAACACCGTCAGAGAAAACAAACCAAAGAAAGAAATAAAGAAATACATTAGAAAAGAAAAACAAATTGAAAAAGAAATTATTTAATAAATGCATTTACTGCACTTGGAAGAATCGATGGATTGAGGGGGGGGGGAAGAAGGGGTAGTATAGGATGGAATATCAACGGAAGACTAGTGCATTATCTAGTCGCGTTCACTGCACTCGCCGCATGTGCTGGCGTGTGACTAACCACCACTAACCAGCAAGCACCAGCATCGGCACCAGCATAGTCGCTATTATTCAAAACGCCTATCACTCGTTGCTTGGTTTGGAGCTACGCAAGCATAAGTAAAAGACGCTGGCGTAGCATCATCCTAACGCATTAGTACTGTTATTCCTTCATATGCGCGCATGTCTCGCCTTGCGACACTTTCACTGGACGATTGCACGGGTGATTATTATTATTATAATTTTTTTTTGAATAGCTGACAGCGGCTCGTTTGACTGCACGTTTCTGTGCTAGAACTAAAAAATAATTCGTTGTTTTTTTATTGTTATGCTTTTGTTCTTGTCGCTGACAACGATGGTGATGACAGTGCGATGCGTTTTTATGAAGAAATGAATGGACGGGGGAAAAAGGTGTGCCTGATTAACTAAGTAGACTTAAAACGATCTTAGTCAATCTGGCTACTTCTTTTTAAGCTTTAAATCCTCTTAACTGACGGTTAAGACGACTAAAAATGTTGAGAATATAATTGTTTTTCTTTCATAATATATTTTATTCGATAAACAAGTTTACATTTTAGTTGCCAATTTGTGACTGCTTGTTATTTAATATTATTATTGTTTCGAGTTTTACCAAATTCTATAATGAACTAAATACAAGAAAACTTTTATTAAACACTTTATAACAGTTTTCAATCCTAGACTTGCAAAAGCGGGCTGTGTACCAACCTTTTATGACGGTGTTATTATTTATACAAATTTTATCTCTATTATATTTCTTTAGAAATCACTTTTGAATAGTCAAATGTCAACTATATATTTTTTTATTAGTTAAATTTTTCTCAACTTTTTTCAAATTCAAACCAACTAAACACTTCTTAAATTTTCCCTTTTAAAACTTTTCATTAGAATTTACAATCTATTTTTTGATATTCTTTATTATATTCTGATATATTTTCTAATAATTGTGACACTTTTTTTAATTATATACATTTTTATTTGCTTACTTTTCGTTTCAGCTACTTTTAATATTTTTTAGAACTTTTCTGATTTCTTTTCAATATTTTGTTTAGTTTGTTATATTTTTAAATATTTTAAGTCGTTATAATTATAATCTTTATAGTTACATTTGTAAATCTTATTACTTTTTTAACTTTACAAAACTTTTTAATATTCTTTTTGTAACTGTAATCATCGTGAAATTGTCAATTGGCAATTGTGTGATTGTCATGGTAATTGTAATTGCGTATCTCTTTGTAACTGTCACGGGTAGTCATAATAATTTTCTTTTTCTCGTTTTTACACATGATAATTGTCTTATTTTATTGCGATTAAAATTAATATAAAAAATTATTTTAATCATTCGAGTATTCTTTAAGAGGTTTTCACAATGTTTTCTTAATGGTTTCAAAATACCGAATTTTTGTAGTTTTTCTATGAAGATACTTGTTTTTTGACAGTTTTTTGTTACAAAAACGATTAAATGAATTGTTTCAATAAAACACTGGATTGTTTTGCTTCAATTTTAAGAGAAACATGAATGTTTGGTTTTAAACTGAAATCGATTGTTTGTTTTTCAAAAAGACAAGAAAACACTTTGCGCGCAATACATAAACGCGTGTTTCTTTAAGACGGCTGCGTATCACGCTGCGGATGGATAGACGATGAAGCAGTGAATGATCTTCTGGTTGAGTCTTTAGTCAATATTTCTCGGCAGTTGAGTCTGTTGAAAATGAAAATCGTTCTACTTCCCTCACAATTATTACTCTCTCTCTCTCTCCCAATATTTCTCCCTCTTTCTACATCTTAATATCACTCTTTATCATTTTCTCTCTTCTTTTCGAGTTGCGTTTTTTGGGAGACAAATTTTTTCTAATATTTATTAAGCAGAATATTCCTTATAAAATGTAGAGTTTATAAAAGTGCTCCACCTCACCCCCCTACCCTTTCTGAGTTGTTTCGATAATCTCACAAATTGACCATACAGACAATTTACGTTTCCCGTTTCTAACACTGAAATGTTTTGTCTGAAAAAGCATCCGGTAAAAGGAAGCTTTTGACAGGAGCTCTCTCGAGCATTTTCAAAAAAAGGGAAAATCGCCAGTAATAAAAGAATAATTTTACTTGTTTTTAAATTGATCTGCAACTCCTAAAAAATAAATGTTATAAAGAATTAAAAAATATTTAGCACGGAATTTTGAATTTACTTTCTCTTACATTCTTTCTGTTCTCTGTTAGTTTTCTAAAGATATTGTTGAAACGACTTTGAATTACAACAGTTTCACTTAATTCCCTTTGTTTGATTTTATAAATAACGATAACTCTATCTTTAGTTTCCATATTTTAAATATCTGAAGCCATTAAAAAATGAAAAAAACGAACAAAAGTTAAGAAAGTTTATGATTTGTGATAGGAAACAATACATCCTTTTAACTTAATACAATTAACTTAATTTTTGAATTAAATATTCCGTGTCAAATATTGTCAGAAGGCTGTCGTTTAATACCTTAACATCTAAAACTTAACTCACTTGCAAATAGGAAAAGGTCGAAAAGATAACGAAAATATTAGTAGAAGCTTTGAGGATGTCTAAAACTGATGGAGGGTTCATAGCCAATAGTATTGAGGGTTGAGTCAACAGGAGTGAGTCTATAGAAAAATTTAAAATTGTAACGAAAAATTTCATTCTTTTTTTTCGATCTATGCTCACATCATTAGCCACATCATCATTATCAGTTGGTAATTTTTATAAAAATGAAGGATAAGTAATCGATTACATCTGAAGTGGTAAAGCTGAAAAGATATGACAGTATATTGCTCTAGAAAACTCATTCGAAAATTATCAATAAATTCTTTCAAAAAACACAACGAAAAATGCAAGAATTTAATGATATGAAAATCAGTTAAATCTCGTCGTAAAATAATGAATTAATCGAATTTGAATATAAAATCCGAGTTTCAAATTTACTCTTAATTTTAATAAATTCAGCAATAATCACAAAATATTGCTCTATTCTATTTTTTCATCTCGGCATTTATGTTATTCTGTTATACATTTCCTTTCTGTTATACATCAACATTTATAACAGCTACTGAGCGCAACATATTGTCGAAATTGGTATTCTCTGTTTCGAACTTTAATTGTGTGTTTTAAGGAATTACGAAAACTGAAATATATAAAAATATTTTAAACAGACTGATGTAAAAAATACACACATTTGAAAAATAGTATTTTTAAATTTATAATTTAAAAATGAAAAGATAATTTAAAAATGAAATTCAAGACTTGCTATTTTTATAGTTATTTTATATTATAGGTTCGAACTCACAAAATTAGAACAAATTTTTTCATAAAAAATACAAAATTTCGACTTTCATTCTGTTTCGGATTGCAACAAATTCAGCGAAGGGTTACTTCGCTAGGAACAACAATTACGGACAAAACCGGTCAAACGAAAATTTGACGTTTCGAATTTTTTTATAAAAGCTTTTGACAAAATAACAGATAGTTGAAGTTGAAGTTGAATATATATATATATATATATATATATATATATATATATATATATATATATATATATATATATATATATATATATATATATATATATATATATATATATATATATATATATATATATATATATATATATATATATATATATATATATATATATATATATATATATATATATATATATATATATATATATATATATATATATATATATATATATATATATATATATATATATATATATATATATATATATATATATATATATATATATATATATATATATATATATATATATATATATATATATATATATATATATATATATATATATATATATATATATATATATATATATATATATATATATATATATATATATATATATATATATATATATATATATATATATATATATATATATATATATATATATATATATATATATATATATATATATATATATATATATATATATATATATATATATATATATATATATATATATATATATATATATATATATATATATATATATATATATATATATATATATATATATATATATATATATATATATATATATATATATATATATATATATATATATATATATATATATATATATATATATATATATATATATATATATATATATATATATATATATATATATATATATATATATATATATATATATATATATATATATATATATATATATATATATATATATATATATATATATATATATATATATATATATATATATATATATATATATATATATATATATATATATATATATATATATATATATAATATATATATATATATATATATATATATATATATATATATATATATATATATATATATATATATATATATATATATATATATATATATATATATATATATATATATATATATATATATATATATATATATATATATATATATATATATATATATATATATATATATATATATATATATATATATATATATATATATATATATATATATATATATATATATATATATATATATATATATATATATATATATATATATATATATATATATATATATATATATATATATATATATATATATATATATATATATATATATATATATATATATATATATATATATATATATATATATATATATATATATATATATATATATATATATATATATATATATATATATATATATATATATATATATATATATATATATATATATATATATATATATATATATATATATATATATATATATATATATATATATATATATATATATATATATATATATATGTGTGTGGCTGTGTGTGCCTGTGTGTGTATGTTGTGTGTGCCTGTGAGTGTTTGTGTGTGTTTATGTGTAGATATGTCTTCTTGTCTAAATTTTGTCTTGTCTTTCGTGTGGTTTATTACTTTATGAGTTATGCTCATCATTGCGTATCTGAACATTACATGGTGAGTATGAAAAATTGTTGTTGTTGCTCTCTGTAATTGACTGTAGCTGTTGTTTTTGTTTTATAACTGTGTGCTTTATGACTTTTGTAACTTCTTATGGATATCGAGAGAAAAGATTGATTTTCGTTTTGCTTCACCAGATTACTTCCCAAAGTTGTTGCCAGCGGACGAGCTACATCTAATTTTGGCAGCAGAAAAAATGTGCTCGTTCTTTTTTCTTGTGTTTTGTTTATGCATTGGTCGTCGTTTATAGATTTATAAGTGAACTGCTGCTGGAAGATGGTGCTGGAAGACCTATTGATTTAACGCCGGCATATTTTTTTGTTGACTTGAAGTTGCTTCTTTGCTGCTCAATCTGTATTTAAAGCCTTGATGGTGTTGGTGCTGTTTGCATAGTGGTAATGTTGGTTTTTGATTGCTATGGTTCCAACAGTCTCTTCCCGTTAATCCGTTAAAATTTAATTATTCTATTGTTATTCATTCGTGATAAAATTATCCTTTTCGAAATAGTTTTTTATAAAAAAGGCATAAAATGAATTGGATTAAACGCAAAAAAATAACAATTCGATAAAATTCATTTCAAAGGATTTTTATGTTTAAATTCAGGTAAAATTAACTTAAAATGTACTTTTAATTAATTGTTTAGAGAAAAGATTCTTAAAACAAGTTCAAATTAATTGACACACATTAGCGTCTAGACCATCTTTGTTTGTCCTTTTTTATAAAAATTTAAGCGTCATTAATTTGATATAAATTGTGTTTTCTAACAAGAAAAGACCGGATAAATGGGCGACGCAAAAAATACGACAGATGGGATTTCTGCAAATAAAACGGAGACTGATGAAACAGATAAAGCCTTTAAAAGTAAAGTATATTTAGAGTAAGAACGATAAATGACGTACAAATGAAGTCATATAAAATAGTTGCAGAATTAAGAATAAAAAAAACAAACAGTATAAAAGGTATAAATGTATAAAAACTTATAAAATGAAACAGTATAAAAAGGTTGGTAAAATAGTTGACGATAGAGAGATGAATCCAGGTTTGGAGATGATCGTAAAGAGATAAATAAAGATATGAAATCAAAGAGAAAGTTAAGAGGAAGCCGTTTCATAAACCGAGGAGCTCATACATTAATTTTTTTGAACGTATAAAAAGAGACCAAAATAAAAAGACTTGGTGCTTGACGGATGTGTGGCAGAAAACTTTTATTAACTTTGATCAGATTTTGATCAGATTTTGGCAATGGTTTTGCAAATTTCTTAATTAGTTTTTTTAATTAAATTAAACTAAAATAAATTAAAATGAAAACTATATAATTCAGAAGACTAATAATGAGTGGTAGTAATGACCTCTCTAACTTGTTAACTTGTTTCAGATTAAAGGCGGTAAACGACGGTAAAGGCGGGTGGCTGATGTATAGATTACGCTGATAATGGTCGTACGACTTGTACCCGTCTTCGCATAACCATAATTAATGTTTGGCACTTATTGAATTTGTCCTAGATATTCTTTCTCTCTCGCTTTGCAAAATGGAAGAATAAATTTTGTGAACAAATTTTTTTAGTTTCTCAAAAAAAAGGAGAAAATTAAATTAACGCAAACTTATAATAGAAAATTCGAAATATAATTCATTTATGCTTGTGCGGTATCTGCATTTGCATCTGCAGCCATCCAAAGACGGAGCAATTGTCGGCGAAGCAGAAATCCGTTGAAGTCCGAACATCTTTTAATACTAAAATAATTGTTTGAGTTAGCTTTTAATTCAATTAAATATTGCATTTAAATAGACGTCAGTAATGGAAGAAAGTACACGAATGAGTAGTAGAAGAAGAAGAGAAGGGAGAAAATTTGAAGACAGTTTTAAACGAAATATTCTTGAGATCTCGACCCTTTCTGGAACCGAACGGATCAGATCGGATCAGAATTGTAACGATCGTTAGCACAGTCGGAAGTGCTCGGATTGCGGTTAATACTATCATTACTACCATATACATCTTCCTCTTATTCTTCTTCGCCTTGGTCTTCTTCTTCTCTGTAATCGTAAGTACTTGCTCATAATCGAAATTATTGTTTTGTTTTCCATTAAAATTTATTTTCAGCTCAGCAAGTCACTGATTTTACGCGCACGCACGCTCATACACACTTCCATAGTTTAAACTTTCACTAGACTTGGTTCTCTGTCTCGCTCTTTCCCTTTTTCGCCGTCTCTGTTTCTCTCTTTCTCTTTCTTCTTATCTCTCTCTCTATCTCTGTCTCTGTCTACTAATTGCTCACTCTAAATTTCTTTTTTCATTGTTTCACTGTTTGTTTATTACAGTTAAAATAGCTATAAAAATAAAAAGAAATAATAAAATTAATATGATTTTCGCTTTGTTAAAATCGGAATTTAAATGGAACTTAACTGAATGAGTCTTTAGCATCTCGTGCTCCGAGGAAAGATTATTATGTAAATATTAAAAAATTGTATTGCTGTCGCACAGTTTTTGTTGTTGTATACATTTATGTTGCTGTTATTGTTGTTGTTGTTGTTGTTATTGATAATGATGATTAGTAATTGTATCTGGGAAAAGTCTTCTATTGAAAATCGAGTAAAACGTACTGCCTATTCCTTGGTCAATATAATCCGCATACTATTCATGAAGACAGAAAAAGACGGATAGAGATAGAATTAGGAAAACAGAAGAGAAACAGGCAGAATTTGGATTGATATCTTTGAAAACGTATATACTCCCTCTTTTTTTGGGACTCATTAATTTTCTTATTATTAATATTTCTTCTTTAATTTTCATCTGGTAAAAGGTTTTCGATGTTTTTGAATAAAAAATACATTATCGAATTTAATAAATTCATTAAAATTAAAGTTATTTTATTAAAATCTTTAAATATTAAATAGATTTATTTATAATTAAAATAAATTTGTTTTTTAATCTCATTATTTTGCGTTTTTTTACAAGTTTTTGTTTTAAAAATATGTTTTAATTTTTTAATTATTATAAAAATATTTAAATAAAGAGCTTAGAAAGTTATTCAATAAACTTCATTTAAAAAATTACTCTTATTTAAAAATGTTATTTATTTACGGGAGAGGGGTGGGGGTGGATGCACATTGTTTTGCTCATTTTTTACATTTTAAAAATTTTAAGAATTTTTTAACAACTTTTTAAAAATTTGCTTCGCCATACTTACTAAGAACTTATTTAATTTATTCGCATATTTAGTTGTTTTAATCAACCTGATATATTTACAATCTTTTTTTTTTTAATAAAATATGTCATTGTTTATTCTATCGCATTCAATGCAATTCAATAAATTTTCTGGGAAAACCATTCGTTTACTCTTTGTGATGATCGGTTAATATTTTTCTTTAATGGATGAAACCACTATTGCTTTAGATTATTGCTTTGAATTACTTTATATCGTATCGGCGACATACTTACGTATAAATATTTGCACATGCATGTTTGTAACGGAGTGAATGCTGTTTAGAGCCGTAATGAACGATGCATGGAATGATGTATCAGACCAACAAAAAATTGGGTCAGCAAGTAGAAAAGCACATAGCTATTCGTTGCAGTTATCGCCATATTTTTCCAATAGAACAGATTACGACCGCATACAAACAAACAACCGGGGCCGGGGGATCACAACTTTTTTTACACGACTAGTTTTCTCCGGCAACGTGACGCATTAGTTAAAACATGACACCCCACAAAATCTGGTGCGAAAATTATAAAACATGTTTTTAGTATTTCAACACCCACGAACTAGACATGATTATATTTTCATCATATCATTTTCATAACCAAATCAATTTCTATATTTCGTTCAGCAATATAAAATGTATTTAGATTTGGAAGCATCTTGACAAAGTTTTTCGTTTATCAATCCGTTTTATATATTAATATGCTCAGTCGAAGAAAGAATTACGAATACACAAAGATTTATTAACTCAATTCATTGTTTCAACAAACTGAAATATTTGGATAATACGGTAACATTCTTCAGAAGTGTATTTTTCAATTCAGCAGAATCAATTCTGTTATTTTTCCGTGAATGGTTAAACTATATTCTTGAGATTCTTTTAACCATTAGAATGGTTTACTATCGGAATCAAGCTTCTTGGAGATTTATGATATTTATTTCCTGATCGTTTTTGCTGCGTGACAGGTTTGGAGATCAGAAACTGGAGCAGCTAACAGTGTTTGCAGAGCCCGAGATAGCTCATAAAATCAAGAAAGCCACCATAACGACTGACCATCCACAAATCAATTTATCATCCAACCAACCAATCAATCAACAGATTGTACAAACGGTCCAATGACGACGACAGCAAATCGCTAATCACACGGTTCGATTCTTTATCCGCACATCTATTGATTTACTGCTGCTGTAGCTGTTAAAACGGTTGTTGCAGCAGCACCACCATTTTACATATGCTTTATCTATTGACGATTAAATAAGAAATTAGTTCTTGTGTGCAAATATACATTCCGTGGCTCGCGTGCGTCATGAAAAGCACAGAAATCTGCTACAGAAAGAATAATAACAACTTTTAATTTATGATGTCTGATGGATGCCCGCCATATCGTCTACATAATTGGTTTTGTTTCTTATGAATTTGGGGTGAACAAGACGTAGTCAAACGGAATAGTCTACATGATCGTCCGCGCATTCGTTCAATTCTCTAATTGATTTATTCTGTTCACGATCGATAGTCGAATGATGTCAACCGTACATCAATCAACAACAACTATCCACGTTTGGATTCAATTGGTCACTTCATGTTGCCTGAATTGGAAAAGTAATCTTAGTCTTGAAATAAGTCTAATTACAAAAATCATAGTCTTGAAATCAGTTTAATTACAGAAGGATTGCCATTACATTTTCTATAAACCGGATTTTGTTATGTTAGTTTTTGAGTAATTGTTCTTTGAGTAAAATATTCTAATTTTTAATCCTCAATAAAAAAATAAAACTGGATTTTTCGCAAGCAGAAAGCATAGAATTTGTATGGTTTTACCTTCGAAACTTCGGTCTGGTCAAGTTATACGAGTATACCCTAATTCCGTAATACAAGCTTATAGTTTGGCGGTGCAGTGGGCGATACACGCCTCTTTTTATATTGTATATCCATTTCCTTGATTAATTCAGATCTATTAAAACATCAATTTTAACAACAAACAATTTTACTCAAAAATCTTCACATCTGGTAGTTTGTAGTGGGCATGCCACGCCCATTTATAAAAGCTTGGTTTAATATTCGCGGGTAATTTCTGGATAACATTTTGTCATCCAGTTTCATCTACAAATTTTGCAAGTGAATCACACATTCATGTTGGGTAACATAAGTGAGCGCGGTTCTCATCCGATTTCGCCCATTTTATACCAGCCAGCTCATAATAATCGCTTGAGAATACCTCTTCATTTCATTTCTTTTCGTTCTCCAATCGTGATTTCTCCAGACAAACAGACAATTTTACTCAAAAATCTTCACATCTGGTAGTTTGTAGTGGGCATGCCACGCCCATTTATAAAAGCTTGGTTTAATATTCGCGGGTAATTTCTGGATAACATTTTGTCATCCAGTTTCATCTACAAATTTTGCAAGTGAATCACACATTCATGTTGGGTAACATAAGTGAGCGCGGTTCTCATCCGATTTCGCCCATTTTATACCAGCCAGCTCATAATAATCGCTTGAGAATACCTCTTCATTTCATTTCTTTTCGTTCTCCAATCGTGATTTCTCCAGACAAACAGACTAACGGACCTAAATTAACTCAAGAAATGATCCTGGGCCAGAATATATACATATATAAATGCACGCCTCCTTCAATGTGTTACCAACGTATGAACAAATTCACACAAACTTTGGGTGTAGGGTGTGCAAATTGAAATTATTAAAAAGGTAGACTTTCACTGAGTTCACGGATACGCCGACAGATAAAATTAGTTACCAAAACGGACCACCCAAAATCACTGAAAATTAGCACTTAATGAATTATGTGTACGTACACGTGTATATGCGTCTATCCATTTGCCATCTGCATTAGTTGGTGTTTCGAATGTGAGGGTGATACAAGTTTATATATTCTATTATTATATTATTGGATATACTGTAATTATTCGGAACATTTGCCTTAAAATTACGTATGCCGTAGCTTCCGCCCGAAAACAAAACATTTTAAAGATCTAGCATGACTTTATGAATTAGGTTTTTTCAAACCACTTTATGAACTTTTAAAGAACATAATAATATTATTAATCTGAGGCAAATGAGGAAATGAAAATGAAAATGAAAAGGAGGAGGAACAAGAGAACCATTTAATTGAAATGAAGAAAAAAAGTTGAACGAAGTAAGTGAATGACTTTTGGTTTCTTGGACTATATAATTCCTAGAGCACATAATTATATAGAGAATAATATGCAAAGCAATTTGATTAGAGATCCTGATTAAATATAAAAACAACAACAATATCGTTCCTCCATAATGACTTCGTAATAAGAATGAAATCGTTAAAAATATCGCGGAAGGTAGTGCGTATAAAAAAAAAAGAAATAAAATCATGGAAATTATTAGAAATATAACGAATAGTAAACTTGATTTAGATGGTCTCACAAATCTCCAGAGGCTACTACTTTTTTCTGATCCGTGAAAAACATTTTAAGCAAATGGTATAATCGTTGGAATTTTGGGATGGATATATAGTAACATATTTGTTTACACCATAATAATCTGAGATTAAGTCTAATCTACACAAACCTTTTTTTATTTGAAAAACATATTCGTTAAAATATATTTCAAAACTTTTCTATGAAAGCTTCAAATCAATCAAATAATCATAAGAAATAATAAATAATAATAAACTTCCTAAAAATTAATATTATCGATTTATCAACTTCTAAGCGGTTTATTTAATTTGACAAAAATACATTGCATACCACGTGAAATATTTAAATTTAAAATTGTTTAATTTAACTTTAAAAACTAAAAATACTTAATTAATGATTAGTTGTAAAATTCAAAAGTGAATTGACTGTAAATTAAATTAATTTTAAAAAAACCTAAATTGATTTTGAATTTATTTATAAAGCTTTTTCTACAAACATTAACTCAAGCGCAAAAGTTTAGGAATCGCTGCTTTTTTATTGAAAGTTTAAAAGATTTAGAATATTCACAGCTGGAGTGAGCGTTACTCATACTTACACATATAAATATGCATAAGCGTGTAAATATTTTAGTATGAATACGCGTCTGAGTGCGCGCGTGTGTGTGTACGTAATAAATGCATATATAATAGCAAAGAGGGTCGGTCAGTCATCACAAAAGCGAACCGCATATAATTAAATATATTTCAAACGTATTAACTCAAAATATAATAAAGTGCAATTATTAACGTTGTTATTGTTGTTGTCATCGTTGTTGTTGTTGTTGTTAGTAGATTTTTATGATTATGAAAAGCACGCGACTTTTTTTGGTTGTTGTTACTTTTTGCTTGTAAATAAAAACAAATACGACTCTTTTACTCGTTTACTCGTTGTTTACGGGCTGTATCAAGAAGTGATTTGATATACTTAAACAACTTATAACTTATAACAAACTCTCGCTGTAAATACATTTCATAAAATCTTACTTAATATAATTTGCTTAGATTCACTTCACTTCTTAATTTCGCGTTGTTCGCTGTTTCGCTGTTCAGTCCACGAAGACCAAAACAACAACAAACATTCACAAGCATCTTTAATATTTTCACCGTCATAAAAAACCGACAAACCGTCATTGTCTAATTTTAGTAAACGTCGAAATCTGTCAAAATATGTCAATGTCAGTTAATTTAAATTTCAGCGTGTGAATTATGTCAAATTAGTCAATCTCTCTGACTGGCAATTTGTCAGTTTCCCTTCAGCACTTTGCCATAATTCAATTAGGCGCTGAAAGCTTTTTAAATATATTATCAAAAAGTCAGCTTTTCGGAAACACAACGTGCAATTAAGTCTTCAAATTTTGTCGTTCAAATTGACAATTAAATTTTGGTGAATATCATGTTGTGGTAACTGCTCTTGTTCTTGTCATAACCTTTATATCTCTCATATAATATTGCTAATACACTTCCAACGCAATTCTATATCTTTGCTTCATTTCAAAATTAGTTATTGCCTTGTCTCTGATTAATCAACTTTGATTAAGAAACCAATGGATTTCAATAGTGCACGAATTTTAAGTGTCCTTTTCGTCAGGGTTAGCATAACCCATAATAAGCGTACCCATAATAAGTACGTGGACTGGCTTCAACTTGGCTAAAGTTTATCTACTCTGCACTTATTGTTTAGGGTATATACTCTACATTTTTATGTCCTATGCTTGAATTGTAATCTTTGTTTGGATTCGATGGCCTACGACAATTTTTGGCCGTATATTTTTATTAGTTAGTTTGTTTAGTTTGAATGTAAAATCTTAGTTTCGATTTCACTCTTAAAACTAAGAAACTCAATCACATGCATGATGATATCGTTATTCATCATATTGTAATATCTACCTCTGTTACGAGAGCGAATCTTTAAGCTAACCTCAGTGAGCTAAACTTTTAAGTACGATTCGACATTTCAAGGAAAAAACGTTTTTCCTTGGAAGGTGGACGTATAGTTTGGCTTCAAATGCAGTCAATAAATTAGGTATTGTCATATGGGCGAAACATTTTCAGTAATTTTCCCATTTTCAGTACTAATGGCGTAAGAGGACGGATTGTATCCACGTCAAGTTCTTTGATAATATTATTTTCGTTTGTGGTTTCTACAGACAGACAAATCTTAATTAAATCAGGTGGTAATTCATTGTCAGACAATATATACTTTTCAATATATGTCATGCATACTTTAATGCTACAGAAATGCAAGCCCAAAGGGTACAATCCCACACTCCTTTCGGGTGTAACGAATAAAAACAACACGTGACCATTTTGTTGATTTTAGTTTTGTCATTTTCCAAAATTGTTGCATGGTTTACCGGTAAAAAGTTGAAGATGAATAATGACAAAAATGAAAAAATTGTGTTTTTATAAAATAACCCTCAAGTTAAGTTAAATGTAAGCAATTTTAAAAGGCTACAACAATAAATTTTTCAGATTGAAAAAGAAACACGAAGAAAACTATAATTGAGTCCAGGGAATGTGACTTAAATACAACCAATTTCACCCAAAATTCCGAGAAGGACTAATGTATGCATCACAACTAAATTATGAAAATATTCAACAATTACAGTCAGTCTGTTATAAATTTAACAAAACATTTAGAGAATATTTACTTAAATTATAAAACGGCATTCATATTCAAAGCAATCAATTCGTAGTAAAGTAATATAAAATCAAATTAATGAACTTACATAATTATTGTTATGGATATATCCGATAATTAACTTCCAAGAGCAACCAATTTCTTCAGCTACTTACAATTGATCATAAAACATTCGTAATTATGTTTTATTTTGTATTTCCAAAATAAAAACACGTATGTATTTTTAAGTCTACAAAACATAAAAGTTATTTAGTTAGGATAATTACTAATGGAATATTTTATATATAAAACTTTTGTATTTATTACTCAACTAAATTTAACAATAGCTTTTCCATTTTCCCCCAACTCTTTTTTAAACTATTGCAAATTTGGAAAATGCAATAACGCGACCGATCCGTACGAATTGTATTTGAAGACTATTCCGGTGGTACACAATCATCAGCTTCTGTAGTGACTGGCTTCGAGATTTTCCATCGACACGAGCGCAATGCGCACCGTGGCGCAATCGCAATATTGCAAGATGCATGCAAAGGACGGTCACATAAAATAGTGCGAGTGAGCACATAAAGGAAATTCAAAACAAAACCAAGCTTTTGTGAACTCGTATAAAAATACACACTCCCATGTATTATATGTACACACATGTATCGCAGGTATATATATATATATATATATATATATATATATATATATATATATATATATATATATATATATATATATATATATATATATATATATATATATATATATATATATATATATATATATATATATATATATATATATATATATATATATATATATATATATATATATATATATATATATATATATATATATATATATATATATATATATATATATATATATATATATATATATATATATATATATATATATATATATATATATATATATATATATATATATATATATATATATATATATATATATATATATATATATATATATATATATATATATATATATATATATATATATATATATATATATATATATATATATATATATATATATATATATATATATATATATATATATATATATATATATATATATATATATATATATATATATATATATATATATATATATATATATATATATATATATATATATATATATATATATATATATATATATATATATATATATATATATATATATATATATATATATATATATATATATATATATATATATATATATATATATATATATATATATATATATATATATATATATATATATATATATATATATATATATATATATATATATATATATATATATATATATATATATATATATATATATATATATATATATATATATATATATATATATATATATATATATATATATATATATATATATATATATATATATATATATATATATATATATATATATATATATATATATATATATATATATATATATATATATATATATATATATATATATATATATATATATATATATATATATATATATATATATATATATATATATATATATATATATATATATATATATATATATATATATATATATATATATATATATATATATATATATATATATATATATATATATATATATATATATATATATATATATATATATATATTGTAAGGATACGTCAATTATGAGAAAAATGCTTCCCTATTATTTTGGTCGCCCTCAGTAAAGATTTTGTCCGGCGTGTAACGCCGTTGGACAGTCCTTAATTTGTGCCGTGCAATTAAGTTGGCAAGATAAAATAAAAGCCTGATTATGCTCTGGCTGATAGATCAGAATTCCCCTTTATTTAAAATCTGACGGGTTTTTATACCCTCAGAAACTTCATTATCATTACAAATCATCATACTTAATCATAATTAAAATTTTAGGGAAATATCCAAAAATGCAATCTTAGCAATAATATATAAAAAAATCGATCGATACAAGCTATCGATACAAAGCTAAGCTGATACTATTTACACAGTGACCTAATAAATGAAAAGTGCGTGCTAAGCTTAAATGTTACTAAGTTGATGTTTGTAGCGCAGAGCCGGTCAACATATGTGTGCGCTACACAACAGTGTGCGCTACACAACACCCTCATCCTCAAGTGAAAATTATATTGAAAATAGAATTTTTACAGTTTAGGTTTGTAAGACTTAAAAATACTTATTTTATAGTTAGTGGTTTGTATGGTTTTAATACATTGTTATGGAATTCTTTGTGAATGCCATTTATATTTACGATTGAATTAACTCCTTTTCTTTCTATTATTTCATAGGGGCCTTTATATGGACTGTTAAATTTTTTTCTATTTTCTACTTTTAGTAATACTAGATCTCCTATATTTAAATTTAATGGATTAACATTATTATTATTTAATTGTTTAGTATTTCTTTTCTTTTTCTCGTTTTCTATATGTTTTTTTGCTATATTAATTGAAGTTTGTAATTTAATTTTTATTTCATCGGCATAATTATCGATGTTTTTTGTTGTTGTGTTTAGCATTGTGTCATTTGGTACTTGTGGTAATTTGCCAAATATAAGTTCATATGGCGAGTAATTGGTGTTGATGTGTGGTGTAGTATTGTAGGCAAACATATAATATGGCAACCAAATGTCCCATTCATAATCTTCAGCAAAGTTTAATAAGAATTCATTTAACACTCTGTGATTTCTTTCTATTGAGCCTAAAGTCTGGTGGTGATATGGAGTTGAAAAAATTTGTTTTATTTTTAAAGTGTCGCATATGTTTTTTAACAATTCATTAGCAAATTCTGTACCTTTATCAGATTTTAAAATTTTGAAATTACCATATTTTAATATTAATTGCTCTATTATGGCTTTAGCAACAGTTTGAGCATCTTTTGTGGGTATAGGATGTGCTATTACGAATTTAGTTAAATCACATTGCATGGTTAAAATGTATCTGAAACCATTTGATATTTTCAGAGGGCCTACTGTGTCAATAGATATTATTTCGAAACTAGTACTTGGAGTATCCGTAATTATCTGCTGTTCTAAAGTGTGCTTAGTTATTTTGTTTCTTGCACATAGGTCACAATTATTTATGAATTTCTTAACCATTTTGTTCATATTTTTCCAGATATAGTTTTGTTTTAGTTTTATTATTGTTTTTCGAATACCTAAATGTCCTAAATTATGGACTTCGTTTATAAGTTTATATTTCATGAAATCGTCTGTTATAGTTTTGGGGTTATTATAAATTAATATTTTCAATTGGGGAGAATTATTATTTATTTTTATATTTGCGTACGACTTTTTAAATTCTTCTTTTTCACATAATTTAAATATTTCATCATTTTTCTCTAGCGCTAAATATTCTATATTTTCTTTTTTCATTCTGGATGCTAGCTTCTGCAGTATCGAATCTAGTTTCGCTGCATTATCGCTACATCCTACGTGCACGTTATTTTTTTCAATATTAATTTTACAATTCTTCATATTATTGTCGACATTAAATTTTAATTTTTTCATATTTCTGACGTCAGTTAAAGATGTACAATCCCAAATTTGAAGTTGATCAGGCTTCTGTTGAGATGTATGTGTCCCCTTTAAATTTTTGTTCATTCCCCTTGTAATTATAAGTGTTTTCTTAATATTTCCATCGATTTCAATAGGTATTATATCCTTTAATAATTCTGAATTAATTGGTATTCTTGATAGTGCGTCTGCATTTGTGTTTAATTTTCCTTTTTTATAAATGATGTCGAAATCATAGTCACATAAGTCCATTCGTATCCTTGTCATCTTGGATGAAGGATTTTTATGTGTAAAGAGAGATATTAATGGTCTGTGGTCTGTAACCACTGTAAATCTTCTGCCAAATAGATATGGTCGAAAGAAATTTATACTCCAATGTATTGCTAGGAGTTCTTTTTCAATGACTGGTTTGTTCAAGTCATGTTTTTGTAAAGCTTTACTTGCGTATGAAATAGGTAAGTCATGTCCTAATTCACCCTGAGATAAAACTGCGCCTAGAGCGTAGTTTGAAGCATCTGTTGTGAGTATGAAAGGTTTTTTGAAGTCTGGGTATTGTAAAATAGGTGTATTAATTAATTTTGTTTTTAAATTTTCAAAAGCGGTTTGACAGTCTTCGGTCCATTCGAATTTGGTATGTTTCTTTAGCAAATTGTTTAGGTTTTTGGCTATGTCTGCAAAGTTAGGTATAAAGCGTCTGTAATAATTGCAGAATGCAATGAATCGTCTGACCTCGTCTGAGTTTTGTGGAGTTGGATATTCTTTAATAGTTTGTGATATCGCTGGATTTGTTTTTACTCCGTCTTTGGTTATTAAGTGACCTAGATATATTACCTCTGGACTTAAAAATTGACATTTTTCAGCATTTAATTTCAAATTGTATTGTTTTAGTCTATCTAAAACACGAATCAGGTTTGTATTGTGATGTTTCAAACTGCATCCGAATACAATTATATCGTCTACATATAGAAATGCTTCGGATTCTAGACCTGATAATGCTATTGTAAGCATTCGTTGGAAGCTATTTGATGATATTTTTAAACCAAAAGGAAGTCTTTTGAATTGGAAATGTCCGTTAGTGGTGGAGAATGCTGTTAAAGGTCTTGAATTTTTATCCAAATTGATTTGGTGGAAGGAGCTGGTCATGTCGAGGGTTGAAAACCATTTTGCTCGTCCTAGTTTGTCAAGTATGTCTTCTAAACGTGTCAGTGGGAATTTGTCGTTTATTATTTTATCATTTAATTTTCGGAAATCTACTACAACTCTCCATTTCTTTTTGTCTGTAATGGTTTTTTTTGGTACTAATAAGAGTGGTGCATTATAAGGGCTTGTTGATGGTTCTATTATTTTGTCATGTAACATTTTGTTTACTTGATCGTTTATTACGTCCATGTGTGCATGGGGTAGTCTGTAATTTTTTATATAAATTGGTGTTTCGTCTGACAGTGAGATTTGTTGAGTGTAAAAGTTATTGACTGTTAGTGGTTCATTTTCTAAATGAAATACGCTTTGGTACTTCTGTAGAATGTTTAATAATGAACTTTTAGCGTCATCGTCTGGACAGTCAATTTGCAGTTTGTTGATAATATTTTTGAAACGGTTTTCGTCGTTTGTTTCCTTGTTATATAAAATGTCATAGTCTTTAAGTGGTTCTGTTTCTACTGTGAGATTGTTTATAGTTGCTGCGGTACTTCGCGTATTTAATATTTTTATGTGTGTGATTCCAGTTTTGGGTGCTATGGAATTGCTTATGAAAATGCCTGGTTCTATTTCTTTGCTTAATATTACTTTTTCTTCTTTGAAGTTTAGTTGAAGTGGTTGTATTATTTCGCTTCTTGCTGGAATCTTAATACGAAATATTTTTGATTGCATAGGGATGGTGATTGTATTTTCATTTGAGTATATAGATAAAGTAAATGTTTCATAGTTTATTGTGCATAAAAATGTTTGTAAGAAATCTCTTCCTATTATTCCATCAGTTTCTATTGGGAAATTTTTGTCTACTAGTTGAAAATTGTGGATAAGGATTTCTTCTTCAATATTCAGTTTTAATTTTATAGTGCCTAAAGATTGAGTTTTTTCGTTAGTTATTCCAGTTAGTTCGCATTTTTCGTTAGTGTAATATTCTTCGTTATTTAGTTTTGTGCTTGTTTTGCATATTGATATGTCGGCGCCTGTGTCGACTAAGAATGTTAGTTTTTTTTCTTTAAATTTGAGAGTTATGTAGTTTGTATTGTTATCCGATATTTTGTATATTTTTAATTTTGGCTGTTCAGAACATCTGTGTGTTCTGAGCCTAATTCGTTTCCCGATTCTTGAATGTAATTAATTTGTCTGTTCATATTTCTATTATTTTGATTAGAAGTTCTGTTGGTGTAGTAATTGTTGTTATTGTTGTTTCTATAAGTTTGGTAGTTGTTGTTGTTGTTATTTCGATTTCTGTAGGAATTGTTATTAAATCTTGTAGTGTTGTTATTGTTATTGCGAACAGTCCTTTGATTGTTGTTAATGTATCTCTGATTATTAGATCTGTGGTTGTCATTGTTATATCTGTTATTGTTGTTATGTTTTGTATTGTAATGGTAATTACTTTGGTTGTTCGTCTGTTGTCTTTTCTGATAGTTGTTTGAATTTCTGTAATGTATATAATTTATTTGAGTTGTGTGTTGGTTTCTTGATTGTTCTAGTTCAAGTGCTAGAGTTGTTGCATCTGAGAGTGTCTTTGGTTGTGAGGCAAATATTGTTTGTTTATATTCGTCATTTATGCCGTTTTTGAAAATAGTTAATGCGTAAGTGTCATTGATTTTAGTAATTGTTGATTTTTGTTCTGTTGTGGGATTGTCACCAAGTTCTTTTATCTGTAGGTTATTTAATTCAGAGATGGTCGCTAGTATTTTGTCTTTGTAATTTGTAATGTTCCCTTTTTGAGTTATTGTAGATAGTTCTGTGTGTAATTGTGGTATGGTCTTGTTAGTTTTGTATCGTGATTCTAAAATTGATTTTAATTGGGAAAACGTGGTTGGTATTTGTGAGGAATTGAGTGCAGTTTTTACATTAGGACTCAGTTTAATGTGATAAGTGAATTCCAATAAATCTTGTTTTGCATTTGCTGTCAAAGTTTTGTCAATAATTTCGACTATTTTTAAGAAAGAATCGAGTTCTTTATAATTTCCATTAAAAATAGGTATGGTTTTCACAGCTGTTTCCAAATTAAAGCTTGCCATTTTTGCGTTAGTAGGTGTGTTTGATGGTGTTGCTATGATAGAATTCGTGTCTGATTCAGATTCTTCTGTGTCTGTATGCTCTTCTAAACTTAATTGTGCTGTTAATAAGGTTTTAGCTTGCTTATATTTAGATTCGAAACTTTTTATTCTTGTATTTTCTATGCTAATATTTGTTTGATGGATTAGTTGTGCTACTTGGGATCTTATTTCTTCTAATTCTTTTAGTTTTAATTGTATTGTTCCTTTAGTATAACCTCTGGTGCCTGCTTTTTTTATGTTTATTATAATTTGTTCTACTCTTTGTTCTAAAGTTTCCATTAATTTTTGTTCTTATTTTTTTTATATCATTTTATTAAATATTATTTCATTAAATATTATTAATGCTTCTTAAATTAAGATGTTTATTTATATAAGTTTTGAAATAATTATGTATTTTATTCATAAGATAGAAAAATATTATTGTAGTAACTATAGATATGATGACCACCTCTATTATCGTGTATGTCGAAGTGCTGTTGCTGTTGTTGTTGTTAATGTTGACAACTTCTTCTTTTGACGCTGTTTTTCCCATTTTTTCTTTCTTTTAGTGTTTTCTCCAGTTGGTCTATCCTTTCCCAAATTTGGTGTGATTGTTCCCAGGGAATAGGATTGGCTTTATCTGTGGCGAGTGATCTGAGATGTGCGAGGAGTTTTCGATCACGGACCAATTTTCCTCCGCGTCGCTTTGGTAATGCTCTAGCCTTTGGTATATGTGTTGCTTTTTCTTCGATTTTTTTTAACTGTTGTTTTTTGTAGTCTTCAATTGTTAATCTTTGTGGGCCTTGTTTTGGAATGGGTGTCGGTGTATACGGCGGATAGTTTCGCTTGTAATCTGGTTTGTATTCCTCTATTCCTTCTTTTTTTTCCATTTAATCTTGGTAGAAGTGTAGGGAGCAGTATCCTTGTATACAGAGTTGTCTGGACTTGACGATTACCAGTTGTCAATTACCAATTTGTGGTGGGACGTTGATTGGAAATGTTGGTCAATTACCAATTTGATGTGGTCAGGAACGGTGTGGGCAGGATCGATGTGGTCAGGAACGGTGTGGGCAGGATCGCCATGTAAGGATACGTCAATTATGAGAAAAATGCTTCCCTATTATTTTGGTCGCCCTCAGTAAAGATTTTGTCCGGCGTGTAACGCCGTTGGACAGTCCTTAATTTGTGCCGTGCAATTAAGTTGGCAAGATAAAATAAAAGCCTGATTATGCTCTGGCTGATAGATCAGAATTCCCCTTTATTTAAAATCTGACGGGTTTTTATACCCTCAGAAACTTCATTATCATTACAAATCATCATACTTAATCATAATTAAAATTTTAGGGAAATATCCAAAAATGCAATCTTAGCAATAATATATAAAAAAATCGATCGATACAAGCTATCGATACAAAGCTAAGCTGATACTATTTACACAGTGACCTAATAAATGAAAAGTGCGTGCTAAGCTTAAATGTTACTAAGTTGATGTTTGTAGCGCAGAGCCGGTCAACAATGGTCGTTACATAAATGCTCAGTGTGCGCTACACAACAATATATATATATATATATATATATATATATATATATATATATATATATATATATATATATATATATATATATATATATATATATATATATATATATATATATATATATATATATATATATATATATATATATATATATATATATATATATATATATATATATATATATATATATATATATATATATATATATATATATATATATATATATATATATATATATATATATATATATATATATATATATATATATATATATATATATATATATATATATATATATATATATATATATATATATATATATATATATATATATATATATATATATATATATATATATATATATATATATATATATATATATATATATATATATATATATATATATATATATATATATATATATATATATATATATATATATATATATATATATATATATATATATATATATATATATATATATATATATATATATATATATATATATATATATATATATATATATATATATATATATATATATATATATATATATATATATATATATATTTGTTGTTCTTCTGCTTGTTAACTGTAAGTGGATAATAATCGGATAATGAATATGGATATCACGATGATGTTTAGCTAAACTAAAATGTTAATCGACATCGGATTTGGAGTCATCAACTCATTAAAGAAACAAATTCAAGTGGAAATACGCAATAGCAGCGATAAGGAGTGACGGTATCATGGGGAGGTGTGGTTCTTTCGAGGGCTCTAAACAATCATTAATTTTTTGTCGTCTTTAGTTTCTGAATTGTTTAACTATCTATCTGTCAAACAATCTATCTTGTGACGCTGCAAGAAAAAGGGCCCGTTTCGTCTAAGTTGATTAATACGATGACTTTATAAAAACATTCACTTTTTTGTTATTTTTGCTTGATCGCTTTGCAAATTAGCATCGTTTATCAACAATGAGCTGAAATGAACGAAGTAAACAACAGAATTATTAATTTTACTTAACTGCAATAACTCTCTAAATGTTCGGTGATATTTCTCGACGTTTCAGCCGACCCCGAGAGTGTGAAAGAGAAGTATTCCAATCAAGCCATTTCCGCAATTAATATTAATTTATTAAATTGTCAATTCCTCTTGATTATAATCATCTATGCCACCGAGTTTATTTGCTCCAGCTCTCTATTAACCTCGTTTTTATTGTGGTAAAGTGATCTCGGGATGCAATTTTTAACAAATTTATCGATTGTACCAAATTCGTAAAACTTAAAATAAATTTTCTCCAAATTTTTCCTTTCAGTTAGAAATACGTCGCTGTTAGCATTTGTAATTGTGTTGTTGTTGCTTTGCTCTTATTTTGTTCCTATTTCGTTGATATTTTATTGTTATTTCGTTGTTGCTTTTTGTGTTATTTTGTTGTTATTTTTGTTGTTCTGTGACCTAGTGAGGTGAGGAAAACATTTGCTGCAACCATAAGCTGTTCTAGGACGACGCCACAACAACTGTTGCAATAAAAACGACAGCAGAAATAAAATTAACAGCATGACAATGATGATGATGATGATGATGATGATGATGATGATGTTGACGAGATTGTTGTCATTTAATTTGCCCACTGGACGAAACCTGGCCAAATATATGTCAATCGATTTCTTACATGATCATTGTCAGGCTGACTAAATGGCCCACCAATTCCCCATTGCGAAACTTTCCCCTCAGCCCCTAACAATTCTAAGTAGAACTCCTATCGGGTCTTTACAGTTATTACGTTGAATTGATTCTCGCAAAATGTTTCTCGTCGCACAACTTTCGAGTTAGAAGAATCTAACGTTCATTAGTTTTGCGCAGTTTCGATTGTTTGGTATACGAGGTAGGAATAACTGGACCGAATGAGTACCCGGGTGGATATCCAAAATCTATCCAAATCGTTAGCCTTTTAGCCGATTAAATAATTTTCAGTGGCTGCAGCTTACTCGATTAGTTGTTAGTTGTGAAATGATAAACTCGATGGAATTTGATCAATCGGTAATCAATTTGAGAATTTAATTTCGTTAATGACATTAAAATAACGTTTTGTTAAATAATACTGACTATTTATCCCACAAAATACGCGATTATATTTTGGATTGAAATAAACTTGATGAATTAAGCGAAATGATAGAAAATACCGAATACAACCAACGCTTCCGAATACAGTCACATCATCTAAACATCCCATATTGCCTTCATCATTGCTATCATCATCATTGTCGTAATGTAATCAATAAAGAACCAGCTTCGCTTTTTTTCAATTTTTTGCAGAAAAACTGTTTGCTTAGAGAAAGAGAAGACCCATATGAAACTAGGCGGAAAAACCCTCCTCAAGAATAAGTGCTGTTGCTGCCACTCTCTTAATGATGCTTTTTCCTGGACAATTGCTTTCGACATTGGTACTCTCCATCTCGTTATATTCTCACACATCTCATGGACCACAGCAGTATAATCATTATTACGTTCGAATGTATGCCGGCTTTATATTTTCCGATAATTGTATGAAGTGGCTCCGATAAAGAATTGGGTTAGCAATTTATTGACGTTCGGGAGAGAGAGGCATAATTTTTTAAAATTCTACTTTATTTTATTTACAATTTTTTTTCGCTTTTGGGCAGGATTTATGTATTCCGTGGAATAGGCGAACAAGCTTTTCTTTGCATTTCGTACAGGTTTAAAATTAAGGTCAATAATTTTCTGCCTCCTTCGAAGCAGTCTTTTAATGTTTCTTTTTTAACGCGACGTCTAATCAAGGAGTTTGCCGTTAAAGGCTGTTTTCCTTATAAGTAATTTACTACCAATTACTTAATGACGGATTTTTATGTAAATGAAATCACGATTTGTTTAAGGATTTAACGAAATGGCATAACACAAATTAATGTTAAATCAAATAATTAAAATTCCTATTGAATAATATTAAATATGAACGAAATTAATCGCATCAGAATGTAAATTGGAAATTATTAAACCATATTTCTCAAGGGTGGCAAAGCCTAACATCTTGGGTCTATGCACAATTGTAAAATTTATTTAATAGAATTATATCCATAAGCCAGTGGGCGAATAAGGCCCATTTGTGAGAGTGTAATTTTCTGTTAAATGGTGGACTCGAATGTAAAGTGTATTCCAAAAATTCCTTCTGCATGCTGAAGCAATGTCCTACTATCGAAGGTAAATACGAGTTAACTTTAGGCGTAGGCGTACCTACTATTTGTAGGCGTACCTACTATTCCTACTATTCCGATTTTGCCTATCTTCAATAAAAACCAACCCTGAGAAGTAGAGAATATTCTTGTCAAATTCCATGGCAAGAATTTCATTACTTTATTCATTCTCATCAGTTTGTAATCGTAATTATACAGATTGGGTGGCCACGCTTACTTTCTGTTCGCTGAACGCCAAATCTGATTCATAAAATGTACCAAATTTTATATCTATTTCTTATTTCGTTCGCTTGCAATCATGATTTTCATAGAAAGGTGGACAGCCAGACAGACGGTCGTCTGACGGACGGAGGGGGTAATTCTGGGTAAGAATATTTATTTAGACTTTTCTATACCCACCACGTCTTCTTCAATGCGTTACAAACAGAAGAATGTTGTGCATGTCCCTGCTTCAGACGTAGGGCATAGAAATGATCGCAATTGTTTCATCAATCCTGGCTTAACACGTTGCCGCGCATTATTATTTTGACGCTCGTGCTCACAAATAAATATATTCAATTGTGAGTGACCACCATGTATGTTTTGAAATGAAAGCTATCAAATTTAGCCACGAAATCGTGATGGCAGTAACTGTCATTTGTTAAAAATATCATTTTACTTTTCTCTTCTCGGAATATATGATAGTTTTGGCTGCCGTGATGACTATACGGCATATGTTTTCCTAATTCAAAATTATTCCTTAACACAAAGGCAATAGTTTCAAATAGAATTGTTATTTATAATTTATTTTGCTTTTAAAACATTAAAAATAGAATAAAAATTAATTCGTTAATTAATTAATAACAATTTTTTACTGTGTGCTAAGCAATAATTAATAGATGCATACGTTAATATACTACGTACTAACGCTGTTCGTTATTTTATTGATTAGAATGTGCACGACGAACATAGCTGTCATTTGCGGCAACGCGTTGAAATGTTTCCCGGTTATAACAGTAAATTGAGAATAAGAAGTTATACCAGAAAATTAAGTTAAAAGATGAGAACAGTTTGTCCATCGATCATTTCGAGCTAGTCTATTTTTAGGCATGTTTATAATCTCTGTCTCCCCAATGTCTCTGTAGTCAGGATTAGTTAGTCTATTTTTAGGCATACTTATAATCCAGCGCAATTCAGTGGAGCCCATTTATGTTGGATTCGTTTTAATTTAAATACGTAATTTTTATATAGTAATAATTATAATTTAAAGTAATAATATAATCGTCCTCCACCAAAAATGTAAATGCGATGAAAAAAAAGAAAGTGCCATAAATTTCTTAGTACTTTCAACGTTAGCTGAAAGCAAAGAAGATGGATGGAAGAAACAGAAGAGATTAGATTTTATCGTTTCCCATCCAGCAGCACTAATTCAGTTAGCCTTGCCACAAAGTTATGTCAATCAATTGTCAAAAGATTCACTTTATTGATGACTTGCGAACAATTCTTGCGCTTCGACCTATGGGAAAACAGGAAAAATGACGTGAGCCTTTTAGCGGGTTGCAAAGTGCGTAGAGAATATTAAAAATAGTACTGCTTTCTGCTTTATAAATATATATTGCTTTTATAAAATAAAGGTTGCATTCTAATTATTTAAAAATAATCGACGAAGCGTGTCTGAAACAGTTCATATAAAAGGCGGCCAACTCGGACGAAGCGGTTCATTCCATATTTTGAATGTTACCTGAAAACTTCTACAGATGGCAACTTCTCGAATAAATTCCCTTTGCTGGATAATTATAATAGTTGTGTTGCTTTTAAAAGTTTATATATTTACAAAACCGACGGGAGCTGTCACTCTGGAGAGGATTAAAACAAATTCTAAGGAAGACCTTGAATATGGTGCGATTTTCAACAGTAATCCCCGAAGTATTGTGAATGGTTGTGGTTGGCGATATATATATGGTGCCGGTAGAAAACTTCCGAAGATACTACGTTCTAAAATTCCTATGGGGTTATGGAATAAAGACGATAATGATAACGATCGTTTTAAGCGTATCGATAGCTATGGTCATTTGAGAGTCGGTAAACGAGGCGGTGATGAACAATTTGATGATTACGGTCATATGCGTTTTGGTAGGGGTGCGCAATTGTGAATTAGCAAAATATAGTGATTTCGAATACTCGATAAAATAAATTGCATTGTATATACGATATTTCCTCCTATTCCATTTCTTTCTAAATAAACTGGAAATTTTTAAATACCTAAGAAATTCTGGATTATTTTTTGAAATTGTATTTAATTGAAAAAACTTATAGTTGAAAGACATTTTCTGAAAGATTCTCATCAATCATTTATCGATCATTGTCCTCGCTTGCCTCTCATGTACATTCGTATATAAATTAATAAAATAAAAGTCTCATGTAATTGCATAAAACACTGACCGATTTTAAAATTTTTAAAGATTCCATTTTACAAAAGTAGTTAATGTAAAACAGTCACGGAATTATTTTTAAAGTTATTGGTATGGTTTTGGTTCTCTTTGGCCGCGCTATTACATTGCAATCATTGGAATGGTCATTCAATGCATTATTTTTGTTTTTCCGTGCAAATATGTTAGCTCTCACAAACGTGGTTCTCACGTGAGAGGATGGACATGACGTAAGCCATTCAAATAAAATTGCGGTCGCGACGACGAGAACAATTTTAGATCAAAGCAGAGTTCTAGTGTGGTGAAATAAAATTGTATCGATGTTTAGTAGAAAAAAGAAACAAAATTTCCATAAATAAATTATCACTATATATTCGCGTTTTTTAGTTCAAAAGTTTTTCCAAAAAGTAGTAATTGATAAAATAGCGTTCATTTAAAAATTGTTAACCATTCTACCAGATTGGCCATTCAAATTATTGCAATGTAATTGCAATGTAGTATATTGTTTCTCTTTATTATGGCCTTAATCTACATCAAACATGCTATAATCTTTTAGAATGATATTATTTATGGACCGAGTTCATAACTTTCGTCACAGTTAACGTTATTTTAGTCGAAATATAAACCACACGAAGTAACTTTTTATGCATCTAGCGGCAACCATCCACAATTGTAAGGTTACTCATGGTAGAAGCGGAAAGTAGATGCTTTTCAGGGCTATTCACGGTAGATGTGCAAAGTAGACGCGTTTATTCTGCATTTTAAGTGGAATGTTATTATACCTACTCCCGAAGGTTAGGTACATTGCTAATCGACTTATGTCAAGTATTAACAATTACGTACATGGGTACAAGAACACCGACTTTGGCGCTTTCTATTCACATAAATAACTGTTTTTGGCTTCACTTAAAGTTGAAGTGGCTAAAGTTAAAGAAAAGGTGGATTCACAATAGTAAATAAATATCATTTCTGGAGATAATCTCAGACCACAACCACATTTAATACCTGAGAATCTTCATTGGTTTTTTCTTTTTTTGAATAAACTTTACAGAGTGCTCACGTAATCAATAAAGTTTTATTTTGTCAATCTAAGTTTAAAATTCTAATTAATCGTATAAAAATTCTTTTGATTCGAAAAGTACATATTTTCGTATGTTTTGGAACGATCTCTTTTTTTCTTTTCTTTTTATTGAGCCTTATCTTTATAATACAGTAAATAGTTAAGCAGCGTGAATAAAAATGACAATTTGAATTAATTTAAAATTATAACGTATTATCTTAAAAAAGTGTTAATAAAACAACTAAATTGAGCATGTAAGAAGAAAGAATGTGGTTTAACAAACAACAAAAACTATCAGAAATGAACGTTCTTGCTCCCGGAGCTCACATGGTTTGAGTGTATTTTGGAGCGATCTCATTGAGATTGAATACAGACACTGAAGATAGCACATATCCGAAACCGGTTTGTCTTCAAACCAAAATCGCCCGGAAAATCGCTCCAAAACGTATTAGCATCAAACCCTATCGGAACACTCAACGGATATCAAGGTACATATTTTCATGTTTTCCATAATTATGGAGATCTACTGCAATCACAATAAATTGCATTCCGTCATCCGATAACGTCTGTCCCATCGCTGACCGACTGATCAAACCAATAAAAATACTGGATTAAGGCATCGGCAGCAAAAACAACGAGATAGCGATATCATACTGTAAAAATTTTCCATTCAGTATTTCTATTGGTGAAATAGTCATTCCTTATTATATTATTCCACTTAGCACTCTCTCTTCATCTCCCTTCGTTCAGATTCTTCCGTGCCACAGATGCGTAACGATCAGTGGCAGGACCATTCTGTAAGCGGCCGCTGAGGGCGATTGAGACGATAGTGCAGAAAATGGGTCCGTCTTAACACTGGTTCAGCGTCAACCCACCGTTCCCCCCATAACCTCTTCCCAACAGTCTCTCAACCGTTCAGCAAACGTACGCCTTCTAGTGTTAAAATCCATTCGTTGACCAGATTGTCCGCATTCCATAGATTCGATTGAACTGTATAAAAGATAAAAAGTGGTAAAATAAGGAAACAGCTGAAGCAAAATGAATAAAAACCACAATAACAATAACAGCAACAACAACAGCAACAGCAACAGCTCTCTTAACATATAATGTGATGGTGTGCGTTGCTTTGCATTGCGTGGAACGGGAAAGACAAAACAATGCAGTTTAAAAACTCATCGTTTATGAAGTGGACCGCAGGTTGGACCGACTGATTGAAGCCGCCGGTCACTGAGAAACACGGTTTGGCAACCAGTCCGAAAAAATTCTCTGAGCCTCGGCGAGTCAATAAGACTTGTTAAGAATTTATGCGACGAAGTTTCAAGTCATGCGGCGCGGTGCGACGCGATCAATTACAAGTTAGTATTTAACACGTTTAGACAAATAATACTTGGTAGACATTCTCAAAAGCACACCCTCTCTTACTTTGTCTCTCTTACGCGGATACAAAACGTCCACTTGTTGATCGGTATATAAGTATAAGTATATAGATTCGTAGTACAGAAGTTTTTCGTCCGGCCGACGGCTTGACCGTTTGACTGATTCACTATTAATTGACACTCTGACAGGAATCAGTTGTCCAAACAAAGGAAGAGGTACGGAATGATAAAAAAGGTGCGATCTACAGTCGGCATCTGGTCGAAAACTAGTCGGCATCGGAATGTGTTGGCCGAAGTAGGTTTTCGATTGGTCTTGCGCGATTAGTATCAGCATCATCAGCATTGGTAACAGCGTCAAGAATGTTCGATGGACACAAATTTTTAATGAAATTTATTTATCGTTTTTAAATTCGTTTGTAAATTGAACGAACATACACAGGCGCGAACGCACACAATCGCACAAACGTCAAGACATATTAAAACAATTAATTTTATAAGAAAAAGGTAGAAGAGGAGAAAAAGAATGATGAAGGAGAAGTTTGCGTGTATAATTTTAGACACTCAAATTATTTAAATAATTAATTATATTTAATGACAAAAATCCATATTCAAATCTCTTTTTCAAAGAAAAGACTTTATTTCAATTTCGTCAACAAACAAAGGTTTAATATTGAATATTGATAAAAACAATTAATAAAATTCATATGATTTTATTTTGATTTTATTCCGTTCTCGTAAGTGCACCATTAAACTTCTGTCTTTCTCACTCTCCCTCTCTCTCTTTCCCACTTCGCTTTTCATTAGACATTTTTTGACCTCTATCCAGTTTTTTGAGATACTTAATTTATTTGAGGTTAAATTCTTCTGGTAAAAATTCTTCTTCAGAAGGTCAAGGCTGCAGGTCAAGACATAACTACCGGATCATGGGCTACCTTTTTAGGGAAAATAATCTCAATAATCTATGACTATTTTCTCTCATTTTAAAACTGATACTAAATAAAGATAATGTTTATTTGATACCAAGCGTGGCAAGCAAGAAACCTGCCTTGACACGGTTTGCGTGTCATGAGAAAATCATGAAACAAGTGCACGTGAGTAATTCCACGATCGTATCTATTTATCGATCGTATTTATTGATTTGTTAATAAAGAAGGTTTTTGTAATATTTTTATTGCATAATTTTTTTGTTAAAACTAAAATGACCCGAAGGGTTTAACATGTTTGGCACGCCTGCTTTAGATTGATAGCAATATTTTTGACGGTAAACGAAACTTTATAAGGTCACATTGAAAATATCTCACGTCTTTAAAAGGAATCTCGAAGAGAGCTCTTGAAAGTGGATTGATTCTACACAGAAATGCTTTGAATACGCCTGGATCTCGTTAAGCTTTATACGCGGCGTTGCCAAATAGACATGAGAATTGATTAATACAAATAACACCAACAACATTGTTAACCTAAGTGTTTGGTTGATTGCCGATATATCCGTGGATGGCGATGTGGATGTGATGGAATTCATACAATCTTATGCAACATCGAAGCAGTAACCCTTGTAGTTATAAATTGCACGAATATGGCAACTAAAAATATTGTATATTATATAATAAATTGTTAAAGTAAATTGTAATGTAACCCGTTTTCAAAATTACGGCCGCCTTGGATTTACGATTTACGATTCGAATTAATACCAAGAAACGCAATATGATGGCGATGGTTTGGGTGGTTCCTGTTGGTGAAGATTATGAATGACCGGCCCATTATGATGAATATTGAACAAAGTAATGAATGGCAATTGCCATTGAATGGCATCGGCGAATTGAGCTCAAAGACGAAGGAAGTCCCAAGACGGGTTCCCAGAGGGCTGAAGTGAAAGCTTAATTGTACGCACTTTGGCAGAGGCAGAGAGAGAAAGAGGAGGAGAATTGTTTAAGCGAATTATTGTGTTTTTTGTGAAGAGTTTTCATGTTTTATTAGCAATTTTTTGGTGCGACGGATGCAGCTCTTTTGGGTTTTTTTTTGTTTTTTTAGCATTTTTTTAGCATCGAAAATTAAAAATGACTCGACGGAAGCGTCCCATTGATTTCACTTCCATTGCTTTCCCTTTTTTTGGTAAAAGACAAAATGTATGGAAAGTCCGAGAAGACATGATGGTCAATGATAAGCAGATGAAAAGACCGCCGATGGTTATTGTAAAACATTATAAAATCCTATTAATGAAAACATAATGTCTAAGGTTTTCTTTAGTTTGGTTTTGTTTTTGCTTTGAGTTTTTGGTTAATTCTTTTACTTTTGTACATATATTTCTTTGTTTCATTTTAATTCATTTATCATTTACAAATAGATAGAAAAAAATTGCTACCAATTAACGCTTTTTAGCGAAGTCTCCAGGCTTCAAATTGCCGTTCTTTGCTTTTGAAATCTCTGAAGACTTTTTCAATTAAGGAGTATCGTATACCACAATCAAAGACAATAAAAAAGTCCAGCAATCAGCAAAAAACCCAAGCAAATTTCGGAAGCATTATCGTTTTCTCTGCTGGCTGTAGAAGAACGATTTTTTTTTGATTAATCGACTTAGCGTTGAATGCTTCTTCTTTCCTGTATCCTTCTTTTACCACGTCTTCATATAAATAGCAAAACGTTAATATAAGTCTCCAGATCTTCACCCGGGGCGAATATTTCAAACTTTATAAGAAACGGCTGATAATTCAAGACGGGCGCATGGTTGGGGTTTTAAATTCGACGAGACCAGCTCAGTCTCGTTTCTCATAAAAAAAACGATGTAAAGGAACAACAACAAAAGGTGTTCCCCTATTTGCAAGTGATCCTGCTTCAAGGACTACGTTTTAAGGTTTAAACGGCGAAAGGGAATAAAGGAAAATTGAGAATCAATAAACGTTTGTGACTTCAACGAATGTTTTGTATATTTCAGATTTCAGAATATTTAGAACTTCTAGAGTTTTACAAAAAATTTAGGACTTCGTTGAATAAAAAATTCTCAATATTTTTTCATATTTTATTTCCTTTTTAAAAGATACTAAGATAGTAAAATTATAATAACAGTTTTTCATATCATGATCATCAATTTGCCTCTCTTAAAACATGAGAGGCATGTAATTACTTCTGCTTCACAGTTATTCACAGCAAAACGTGTGTGCGGCGTATATTTCGGGCTTGGTTTTGGGTTCAGTTCAATTTCGTAACGGAAGGAGCTTTCGCTGTTCTTTGTGAAACTCGGTTTAAAAACAAACCAGTTTCGATTATTATCATGTATCATCATTATCATGTATCATCATTATCATGTCTCAACATTATCATGTATCATCATTACCAATTCTAGCGTTGGTCGTGGAAGAGGAAAAATAATGATTTCAGATGGACATACCCAATTCCGTAAGGCCTAATTTACATCGAGCACATTTGTCCCAAGATTGGAATTACTGACTTCATTTGTTCGCGAGCACACAAAGGACAATTTGGAATGTAAATTCTATGGGCACGGGTTTGACTTTCCGAAGATGGTTTTCTTATACGCTATGATACTTTCTAATACCATTTAATATCATTTGAATACCATTTAATAACTTTTTAATACCATTTAATACCTTCTTATTATTATTTTTAATCCTTTCACAAATTTTGTGAGCACATTTCATTTCGCGATGCCGCAGCTATAGAAATATAGAGTACGGATATGGAAAATAAAACAGATTACGATTGCGTTTCGTATGGCCAACTGCCTATGTGCCTATCGTGATCTTTGGGATTGATATCCCTAAACTATATTTTATTTAGCTTTTTGGTATTGACACTGATATTTCATTACTTGCTGGCATTTGTTAAGTTCAATTTATCGTTGCGTTAAATGGACAGTTTGTTTCTGTTGTTTGAGTGTTTTAATTGACACAGAATTTGATGAATATGTTCGTTTACATTTCGAAATGTCGAAAGATCGAATTTCGAATTCAAAAACATCGAAGTTTTTAACGCAAATAGAAGAATGCATGACTGTAAAACATAATGAAAATTGTGTGAACAAATTTCTTACAAAATATAACAGAATACTCTTAGCGAACATGCTGTCGAACAAATTGCTTTCGAAAAGTAATTGCTCGCAAATACAATACGAATGAATGCCTGGTTGCAGTCATAATACTTCGTTTGGAGGGAGGGGCAGATTGATTCCTGCAAAATCGACAGCTAATTTCGTGGCTTTGCTAAATAATCAATAACAACTCTTCCGTTCTTCAAAGAGTACGTTCTTCACATTAGGTCTAATTGTAAAAATTAGAAAATTTTCAAAAATTTTTCTCGTCTCAAGTTTGTTGCATATTTTAGCTTTCTTCTTTATCTACGTATGATTACTTGTTTTAAATTCTCCTTATGTGTTTTTTGATTTTTTTTCATAATTTCTGAAAGTATTTTTTACAGTTTTACAATTTTGAAAAATTATGCAATTATTATTTATATATTTATAATTTTGTTTAGATCGTAATTAGAATAATTTAATTATTTACTTAGCGACTTACTATGTAATCATTCTATCGCCTCTTCAAAATCTTACTAAGACTACTGTTAAACCATGTTCAATGCGTGCTTGTATATATGCTTCCATCAATGTCTAAATTATGGATCGCGACCCAAAAATTTGTGATAATCAGTGCGTCGTTACTTGAAACACGTTCCAACTAAAATCGGCGACACCAGTAAAACCGATATCACAACAACTGTAATAGAAGTAACAGTTACAACAACAAGAACACCAGTATTAGCAGCTACAACAGCAACAGTGGCAGTAGCATCACAAATAGCGTTGTTGTAAAGTATTAAGTGGCCGACGCAATGTTTCAACGTACATAAATGCATTTGCAAAAAATTGCGTAAGTCATTGATTTTATTGTTGTTGTTGTTTAATTTATTTCTTCTTTTTGTTTGTTTTTTTAAAAATAAAAATATAATTTAAATCAAAAAGCAAAAAATTCAAGTATTCAGAGTGGCAGGAGTGGCAGGCAGACAGACGCAGCATATGGCTCATGGAGTTTGTCTGATGATCAGCCTCCGCTTCTGACTTAGGCTGCAATTGACAGTGCGGATAACTGTGTGTAGTCATTCATGCGAGCATTATTCGAGGGCTGCATATGATGAATCTGTTGTTGTAACTGCTACTCCCGTCGAGGGAGCAATGCGATGCGACGAGATCTGACTGGATTTGACTTGGTGGCGGTGATACCGCCTAAGCATCGCGGATCTCTGCGATCGTAAGTGGAGAAAATAATTTTATGCAACGCCAAACTAAGAAATTGATAAAAGAAATACGAAGTAAAAACAATAAAATTACAATAATTTCAAGTTATGCAGGAATTTTTTCAGTAACGTCTGCAAGCCACATTGCGGCTTTCATTCATCAACACTGCGTCGTGGCGCAGCGTCATGGCAATGTTGAGAAGTTTTAAAGGCTTGTTAGCTATTCGATGTTTTTTCTTTGTTACTTGATTTTATTGTGAACTGAATTTCATAAGAGGCTTATTTTCGTTAACGGTTGAAGCCAGTATTTTGATGGATTTGGGTTAATCGTAAACTACAATTTCAATGCGATTTCAATCCGTGGGCGTATCCTTGAAAATGTGGGTGAGAAAGGATAAAATAATTGCCAGCATAAAAAATTGAAATAATTTTAGTGAATGCTTGCAGTTGGTCAAGATTAAAAAGTAATAATCATGACTACACCATCATCCTATTGGAGATGATCATTAATGAATAATACCGAAATTAAATTGTTAATTAAAAAATGAAGTTAACCCAAAGATATTAATCAACATCAAACTTTGTTTCTTTTATTTCAAGAACTGTCTGAATCGCTGCCGCAAATACGTAAAGTCACTTTAACTTGCATTGACAAACTTAAGGCGTGTCGCCTCTCAGTACTCTGTCACCCATTCCTCTGAATCTCCTCGTTACCCCTTCTCTATTGATTCACTAATTGTCGCCGGCCGTTCAGCCGCGTTGCCGCATAACTTAACATTTGTGGAACGCGATTGCGTCTGTGACCCTCCGGGCTTATAAGCATATGGCCCACGTTCGCATGACAAAACAATGCTATGGCAATGCCTTCCCCGTCGTATCAACTTTTAGCCATTCTCCTCTCCGACCCTAAAATGCAAGTATTCCAGTCTTACAAAATTGTTGGTTTCCTTCTTTTTGTTTTCTGTCTTCATTTTATTTGTATTTTATGAAATTCCATAAAATTTATGGAGGCTTCAATGTTGTGTTGGTGGTGGTAGTAGCAGTGGTCTACTACCTCGGCCCATACCCTCGGCATCGCCAGATGCCAACAATAATACAATAGTATGAACAGCGAGCCACGCATGAGCAAGCATTTACTTAAGAGTGTTTGGCTTTTGACTATCATTTCGCTTTTTGTCGATTCTTTATCGTTTGTTTATAATTTGTTTATCGATGGGCACTTTAATAGCAGTTCATCGATGTTCGTTGACACTAATGGATTAGGCAAGTAGTATGCAGTGTTGCCACATTTTTCTAGTCAACTCTTTTTTGTTTGACTTCTTTGGTATTTGGTGCCGTTTTTGTTGTTGTTGTTTTTGATGTTGCTGTTGTTTCGATCATAAGCAATAAATGCCAAATACGAATTTATTGACTTTTATACCCTACACTTGAAGGGAGAGGGTCTTTTCACTTTGTAGCGCATTGAATGAGGCGTGGTAGGCATAGAAAAGTATATGTCTTTTTGATCAGAATCACTTCCTGAGTTGAAAAATCGCGATTGCAGAGGACCCTATGGGGTAGCCATCTTTAAGCTTGGCGGGGATATTCTGTCCCATCGGTGATTATTTGAGAGTTGAAATCAAGAAAATCGACTCATAAGTAAAGCCTACTTCTAGATAAAAGTCCTAAAGCAGGATAACATTTATTGCAGTTGTGAAGAACAATTTTCATAGTCTCGGATTTAAGCTTACAAAGCTCAACAAAGCTTACAAAAAATTAACGTCATTATTAAGTCCAAATATGAGTTTACGTTAGGTGTGTAGGGTATATAAGCTTCAGTCAGACCGAAGTTAGCATTCCTATTTGTTTTCTTTCACAACGCAAAAGCAAACCAACGATCGAATGAATTCATGGAATTTGTTTATTATTCACGTAATTACTTTAAGGATAAAATATATCTGAATAAAATTATAATTAATTTTAGTTGGCACAAACGATTCATAAATATATTTTAGAAAGAATTGAAACTGCAATGATTGTAAGATCTAAATATTTTCGTAGTGGCCTTTGTGGACTTTTTTAATCCTAATCACGTTATTACTCAATAGTAGTTAAAAATTTTATGTTGCGTAAAAAAGGAGCAAATTAATTATCAAATTTTTTTATGCAACAGAATTCATTGGGCAGGCCCGCGTCGAACTAAATTATTAAAATTTTCGCCAAAAATAAAAACAAAATGAGTGGGAAATATTTAATTTTTTTGAGAAACTCATTTCAAATTACAGATTAATACTTTTATATCTCTTTTCGAAGCTTTGAGCGCTTTTCTTCAGATTCAAAACTCAAAAATAGAAACGGAATTTCAAGTCATTGAGCGCATGGATTTGGTGGAAAGCATACAAAGCAATCCCTTAAAAGCGTATTAAGCTAAGAAATATTTAGTATTTATAAAGTGTCGAAAAAGAAAAGATTGTTACATGCTCCAAATTCATATGAGCTCACCGAGTATTCGTAACTGTAGATCTGGCCTCGCTTTATCTGAGGCGCCGGCATATAGGCATGAACACCAAAATGATAGCTTTTTAAAGCAAAGGCAAATATATTCTTCAGTTAATTTTGAGAAGACTTAATTGTAAAGTTGAATTCTTAAAAAATCGTCCAAATCAAATTCCTCAAAATTGAAATGCGCTGGATATAAGAAAAATTTTTGAAATGTATTACGGGGTTCAGGTAAACGGCAAGACCTGTGACTCCAACATAAAAATTTAATTTAAAATTGAGTGTACGAGCTGAGAAATTAAGGTATAAGTACAGATAAATTCATATTAGCTTTAAAAAGTGGGTGTGGCAGCGGTACGATATGCCCTTCTTTCGATGTCTGCCTACTTTTTTAAATGAATTACATACATACAGCCTTCTATGAATTAACCCTTCGGGAGTTAAGCTGAACCCATTAACCTAAACCTTAACGGATTAAGCCGTTAACCCATTTAAAAGGCCTTTCTTACTCGAACGCTAGACCAAATTGAGTTCATTTTGACAAAAATTGTCACTGTCTATTTAAAATATATAATATATAAATAAACTTTCCATGTGGAACTAATTTCTATGCGAAATGGTTTACAGAATTTTTACTTTTTTTAACTTGATTTGGCTTTTCATGCTGAGCTTTGCTCGCATCTTATGCATACCAGAATGGTGGGAAGATGCTTTCTTTTGACGTAGAATTTGGAACATACCTGCCCGCTACAACGGTTCTCAGACCCACACAGAAATAAAACTGCACTAAGTGTTTGAATTTATAAGATGTAGAAAATATTGTTTGTAAAGCACTGGTCTGGGAGTAAATTCTGATTCCTTCTGTCTATCCTCAATGCAGTAGGCAAATGAAAGTAATAATGATCTTAAAGTAGATTGTTTACATACACGCGGTATTGTTGGGTTTTTCAGCTTTTCCGCGTTCAATTTTGTAGTTTGTTTTAATAAAACAATTCATTTCAAATATCGCTAATCAGATCTAATTAAAATAAGAAAGGAAACTAGTATTGTTTATTTTTAGTTTTATTCTAATTTTTAATATTTATGCAAAGTAAAATTTTATAATTATTTATTAAATACACTACGAAATTACTTAAATTTAAAAAGTAATATTTTTCAACAAATCCTTATTTTATGATAGATATTTTTTATTGCTTTTAGATATTTTATATGCTTGTGTATGCGTACATATGCGTTGCATCTTTATTGTTGTATTGTGTGCTTACATGCGAAGTGAAGAACTTCCTGTTTTAAGAGTCTTTTCTTTCATTGCATTTGTAATAGAAATAATAACCATTTACGTCTTTATGTATATATGTTTATGTGTGTGCACGTACGAATATGATAAAAATTAATTTGTGGTTCGTAGAAAATATACAAAATTTGTCGACAATTTATTTTCGTTATTATGGTTTTTAATTGATTTATGAGACTTGTTTTCCACATAAATTAAAAATTAAAGAAATATTTAATAAAATTTGTATTTATAAATTAAAATTAAAGAAGTCATACTCGATATAATATATTGCATTAATTTGTGATATTCATGTATTTTAATATTTGAAAAATTTCTGAAATTAATTCGTGAAAGCGTTTTGTTCGACCTGCTAAAATGTCTTCACAAATTACGATCGTTTTCGAAATCAAATAAACCTAATAAGGCACATTTTATTCATTGTCAATTTTTTGGACTAAGAAGACTTTCATTTCGATTCGTTGGATATGGTTTTTTGGGTGATCGTGGGAAATATTAAATCTAGTTCCTTTAAAATAACTCTAGCCCGACCTTCGATGTTGAAGACAAATTAAATGACGAGCAAAGTCAGGCGAATGTATGGATATTCTAACAGCGATCCTAGAATGTATGGATTATGTTTTCATCTGAAAATTATTTCGATTACATTTGTAAAATTGACAGGATTTGTAGTTCACACAGAAGTAATTTTATATTAGTTTGATTTAATAGAAAGAGTCATTATCATAATATTGAGTAAAGGATAAAGCATTGTGCAATAAATTTAAAAGTGTCGTTTATTACATATATGCAATATTGCTCAATATAAAATAATATTGTCAAATTATATGATTTAGTGAGTTTCACTGATTTAAATCAGAATTCGAGTCGGTAACTAATTCGATGATCGGCTTAAACTCTACTTTAATTTGCCTAATAATTCAACGACGATCACTTCACAAATTGTTATCACGGTGATCGCTTCAAAAGTAGTTTGATGATCAACTCCATCTATTAATTTAGTAATTGTCATTAATATAAACTCCGTGAGATTTGCGATGACAAGCTCGACGACGGGGAATATTTTACACGAACCGTGATTGCTTACGCGATCAATCTAATTATTTATACAGACAATCAATCAGTTTAAGGATCACTAGAGTTTTATCAGTTTGTCGAAAATAGCAGACATTTCTCTGAACGATACCGGGCGATTTCGTCTTGTCGATACAATAAATCGTCCAACACAGCGTTCGCAACGTTGTTAGTTTGATAAGATTATGATAAGACCGATTTTCTTAATTTGGCACTTTTGTATTCGATTTAACAAGAAGATAAATTTAATCGCGTTTCGTTATATTTTTTCAAATTATTTTCCAATTTTTAAAAAGTATCATGGATCAAATCGTCGTCCTTGAACAGAAGGATCTGTGTCTTGTAGTGCTTGGAAAAAAAATTCAAATTTATAAATATTTCCAGTAATGAATTAAGCGTTCTATCCATGTTTCTATTTAAAAATATTTCTTAACAGAAAAATTACGTTTATTCGTTTTTGTTTTTCATTGATGCATCTTTGCCTTGCTTTAAAGTTTTTATGAAAAGAAGAAGCAATCGAAAAGGGATAATATGTAATAGCTTTTGCTTAAACTGATTTTGGTTTTCAATCGACAATAATCGAGTTGATCAATCCGTTCGCCTTTCGCTCTTTATTCAATCGTTTACCTGCGCGATTTACCGAAGCTATTCGAGGGACCTGCGGAGTTACCGTAAATGGCTGCCGCCGCAGCTGCAGCGCCTCCATTACCATAGATCGCTTGTTGTTGTTGTTGCTGTTGCTGATTAGGATGGTAATTGTGGTGATGCTGGTGCTGATGATGCTGCTGATGATGAAGTGGTACGACGCCATTGCCGAGAGAAGTCTGATGTTTTCGTTGTAAAGTCGTTGGACCCATCGATCGCTCATCGCTTTCGTTCAAATCTAGTCCGGCGACCATTTGAGCGATTTCGCGTTCTTTTTTCATGTCGGGCGGATTGAATTGCAGACTAGCGAGAGAGCCATGGCTGCGACTACGATGCTCTTGGCGTATGGAATAGCTGAATGCGCGTTCATTCAAATGACCCTTCCGTCGATAGATGCCAGTACCACCTGGTGATTCTGCACCAGACGTTCCAGAGTCATCCAGGCCATTTCCCATAGAGGCCGCTAATTTGCGACTAGACATACCTAGAGGGCGTTGTTCGCCAATTAAAGACTGCGTTATTCCGATTGGTGCTAATGGCGGTGATACCGGCCCAGCCAACGGTTGGTGATAGCCATATACAGACGGTACAATGGGCATACCCACCGGGATACTGCTGCCTTTCTTGTCTTTCTTTTTCGATTTCTTACTGGCCGTATGCGGTGACTGCAAAGTGGCGTACTGTTGTGGCACCACGACGGGCATCTGCAGCGGTATACCGAGGGGCGGCATCATCTGTTGGTGTAAATGGTGATGTGATTGTGGTGGCGGGATACCTGGATGCAGGTGTGGATGTTGCACAACCGGTAGGCCAGGAGGGAAACCACGATGACTGATGGTGTGATACTGGCGTGCACTATGCGGTGTCACCGCAACAGGTCCGTACATCATGTTAGAAGGCAAGCCGCCATTATGCAGAAGTGGACGCTGCAACGTGCCCGCATGAATTGGTTTAGGTCGTATCAGAGTACCCGACAGACTTTGGCTGCCTGTTTGTTTCGTCGATCTTTTGTCTTTCTTCCTTTTGTTGTGCTCTTCCTTCATGGGCGGTGGCGCAACCTCTATAGGGGTACTCATTTGACGTGCTCTCGCCGGCCGTCCCAAAGTAGAAGCGTTAACACCGTATACTTCATACGAGTTCTCCATTCCTAAAGCGATGCTATCGAGCTGGTCCTGGGAGCCATTCCAGACCTTATGGTTCTCATCACCGTTATAGATAGAACCATCACCGTCATCAACGGTCACATTCAAGTCGCCACTACTACCATAAACTGGAAATAAAAATACAACAATACAAAGATTAAAGACAGGATCATTAACGAAATTAACAATTTGAAGATTAAAAAGTCAGACATGGCGCATCATTCAAATAATCTCTGCAGCCACAGTAAACGGTTACAATGGTTTCACGAGCAAGTGTCGCTGCCCCCTCCACCCGCTAATCCATCTGCTGTCCAAATGTGTTTATTTCATGCTAAAACTTGGTTACAAATGGCAGGAAAACAAGAAGAAAACCACGAGGAATAGGAAGACATAAAGATCGAAGAGCCGTTGAAAAAGACCAAAACAAAAAAGAAAACATCGACTTACACGAATAATCTAAAGCTGGTGAAGACAGTTTTATGAATTTTATGAATGACGTCTGGCTTGTCGAGTCGACTAAAGCCTAATAGACTAATAAACAATGAACTGGCCGGTCCGCCACCGCCGATCGCCGGGTGGTTATGCATTACCAAATTACAGGTTATGCTTATTGGCCGCATGTATTTAGTGGGCTGAAGGGTTGGCGTGTTCGTCTAAAGTTCGAGAGGACCAGTTTGAAACAGAGGCAAAAGTGTTCCAAAGGCAAAACAAATGGCAATAAATAGAGTCATTAGTCAAAAGATGAACTTACGTTAAATTACAAGAATTCAGTTTAAAGTGTTTACTAAAAGGAGACGATAAAAAGAAAACGTTCTTTAAAATAAAGCCAGTCATTCACATTTTTCATAGCTTTCTATAGTAATTCCGAAGCCTTGCAAGTATCACAAAATGTTTCTCTTAAAAGATTGTTCTGTAAATAATACGTAAAAGCAATTTAATATTCGAAAGAATATATCTTATAGGTAAAACAATTCTATTTCTAGTGATTCTCTTTCATCCTTCAGGTTCTCTAAAACCTTCGTTATTTTAATTCCTTGACTTATTATTAATCAACATTTAAGCTGATTAACTTAAAAAGAAAAATCGGTGACCATGATCGATCGACACGGTCCGATTAGATTTTCATATCAGATGACAAACATCATTATGACGACGATGATAATGATGAGAGATGAAGCAAAAAATGTCTAACAGGTCTAGGAGGCATAACCTTGAATATCTCCGCTTTCGTTAAGCCATGAAATATAGACAATTTATAATTTACGAGAAGGCAATGAAGAAGAAGAAATAGTGAGAGAGATAGAGAGGGGAGAGAGGACTAAGACAGATAGAAATATAGTAATTGATAATAAGAGTTATAGACAAAAATTCAATACGAAATAATAGGAAAGACTGTATGTAAAAGAAAATATAAAAAAGAAAAGACGAACAGATATAAAATCAATCTACAAGATCGTTGTCGATCGTTAGTGATGCAGATAGAATTCATCCGTCGTTGATCAAGATCGAAACAAGAACAAGTTGTGAAGGTTGCCGCAGAAAGATAGAATAAAACAACCTTAAAGTAATGATAATGAATGTATCTTAAATTTTTGGATTAGTACGAACGTATTAATGACAGATGAATGTAAAGATGAAGGTAAAGGCAGAAGAAGAGAAACCAAAAAGATGAAACATATCCGAGACATACGATTTACTGAAATTAAAATAAGGAAATTTTTCTCTGATCGAAAATATCTCAGTATTATTTTTCTTTGTCAAACATTAGCCATATTTCTTTCAATATATTCCTGTATGTCTTAAGACATTTTATGGTGATGATTCATTGAATTGAGTCTCCGGGAGTTTATATTTAATACGTTAAATATTGTTGGGCGATTCGATATCCGGTTGTTCAAGGAAGAGAAGCGGAATTAGAAGATTTTTTGACTGCCTTAATTTTTGTGTACTTTTGTTGTTTTTGTTGATTATGATAAATAATTAAATTTATTTCTAAATAAATGCAAATTAAATTATACCGTTTAACTGATTTTTCTATCATCAATCATCTTTTAGTTGAATCATTTTTATCGAGCTTTTACTTAATTTTTTTTTACTGGATAATTTCAAAATGTCATTTAATTTTGAATCATTATTTAAATAAATTTATTTTCTCAAGCATTTCGTATACGTTTTTATATTGACCTTTTTGTTATTCACCTCATCAATCACTTCGCTCATGTTAGCCACTTTATCTTTATGTATTATATATTTATTATAATATTTATATATTAATTTTAATAATTTATGCTAATATTTTAACTTGCAAGGCTTGCAGTGTTTATGCTTGTTTTGCTTTTAAAAACTAGTTTTTTTTCGGAAACGTAAACACTGAACTCTTTTCTTTTTTTTTTGCAGTTTTCTCTTTTTCTGAATTCAATAAACTGAATTAATAAAGAATTTTTGGCGAACAGTCAGTGCAAAGGGGGTCATCGAAAATCTGCGCAGATACGCTATCGTGGGTGGAAAGTGTTGCCTATCTTGACCAACCAATAGAAAGATTTCAAAAATTAACAAATCAAATGCTAAATCAAAACTGAAATAATTACGGAGTTTGCAAATTTTGGTATTCATAATTTATTAATCTTTTGATATAACTTAATAGTATTTAAATTCGATTCATATAAAAAATAATAACAAATTCAGAAGTGCCAAAATTAAAAAAAATATTAGGACGCTTCGGCCTTCGGGCTGGCTGAAGCTTATATTGTTTTATCATTATAAAAATCAATAACTGTTCTATTTTGTTTCGATTCGATTTACAGATCATAATTTTTAGTGCAATTTTGCCTTTATAAAGAATATATGACTATTAACACGGTTATTGTTTATAGCTTAAGGAACAAAAGTTGGTTCTGTGGGAATATCATTAGCGTGTATTAAGGAAATATTATGAACAAAGAAATAACATTGGGATAGACTGGGATAGACATTCTCTAGAGGAGGATTAAACTGAATTCTTGCATCTCTCTGAGTGCTGTGAATTGATTGATTTGGGAATTCTGTTTGGTAAAAAGAATCCTTGATGGAGTCGTTCGGACATTTTGCCTGAGGAAGCGACGAGCTCTTGAAAATAGATATACAAAGGAACAGATTGATTGAATGAGTTTGTCATTGCGTTGTTCTTCATCAGCGATCAATTTCTTATTCACTGAATATGATTAAATTTGAAGCGAATTGATTTTCAATTTATGACGCAAAATTCAGTCTCGTAGTGCGGTGTCTGCTTACTAATTTTTAAATAAACACCAAAAGCGGCGAGCGCGAGCAATACGATATGAAACAAAACCGAACCGAACGGGAGATCGTTTCGAGTTCAAAAACTTGAGTAATTGATCAAGCAATTAACTTTATTATAAATTAAAACAATCGCGTTAGAACACGAAGAAATTTCAATTCGTTCGCTTCGGTTCGCTTTCTGATCACGTGAAAATTATGAAAAATTGAAAAACAAATAAAAGAAATGAAAATTAAATTGAGACTTGCACTTGAGAAACTGTTATATAAAAGTTATAGCTGGCAGAGGGGGTTGGTTGTGCGGAGAGATAGAACGTCGGTGACGTCGGTAATTTTATTGGAGGCTGATGGCGATGGCAGCGTCTCCCAGTGATGCATTCGATGTCTGGGCACGCGTGCGTGAAAATGTATATCCGCAATACAGGCAACAACAACAACAACAACATCAGCAACACCAACAACGACAACTACAATTAAATTGTGGTAACACATTCACACAAGAGAAGCGCGCCAAGCGGCCAACTGCTTTTCTTATTTTCTTAGAAATGATTTAATTTTGTAATTTAAATGTAAGAAGAAGAAGAAAAAGAGAATCGGGGTCAAAGGGAGGAACAGAAATGAAAAGTGGAATACCGCAATGATACGAAGAAGGAAAATACGAAGAAGTTATAACAAGTTGATTGTGGTTTCGCGATGATTTCTGATGAAATGAATTGTGATTGATTCACTTCGATGGGACCGAAATCAAAACCGCTGAACTTCAGAGAGACAGACTTGACCTTTAAATGAGTAAAGCAAAAGAAAGGGTTAATTATAAAGTAGAAGATCAAAAACAACGAAAAACGCGAGAGAAAAGAGGAAAAATTAGTTTTTCCGTTTTACGTTTATGTTTCTTCCGTTTTACGTACTCGATGATATTTAACTTTAACTCTTTATCAACCTTTTTGAGATTTGTCTTTTGTTTATTTTTTGTTTTCACATTTCACAAAACACAGAAGCAAAAACAAAAATTTTGAAACAATTAACAAAATATTTGTCTAAATGAAAAAATTCAAAAAGTCGAAATCAAATGCCAAAATCGGAGTCAAAATTAAGCCAACGAATAAACAAAATCAGGGAGTGGTAACCAGCTGCTGTTTGTGCGAGTTTCATTCCTTTTCATCTCTTCTTGCACAATCAAACCTAACGCCATCCAATCCAGCAGTCTCGCTTCCAACGAATATCGCTTTTTGCGAAATCTTACATCGCTCGGAATGTTGCTCGAATTCAATTCTTTCGGTGGTTTGTTTGTCTTCGAAGTTCAATTCGAAACCGGTATCCATACATTCATCGGTACTCCCCCCTCCCACCACTCCTTCACCTCCCCCACTGCGTTCACCTTTGTCTCTGGTTATTTGTGGCAAACATTTTTGTTGCTTTTTGTTTGTTTTTCACTTTTATTTTCAATTTTTTTCAGGGCTCCGAAATTCTTTGTGTGCCACTTAGTGGATTTGTGTTTTGCGCATGTGCAGCTGTGCGAGAGGATTTGCTCATAAAAGTATTTTTTGCAGCTGACTCGAACGCGAAATGCATGATTGAATGAAAGAAAAACTAACGATTGAGTGAACGATGGGGACAAATAATCCCAACATCAAAATAAATTCAACAAACGAATGGAATATGTATCGTACTAAAAATATACACGTCACACCAATTAAATCCAGAACGGGGGGGGGTGAATTACGGGGGGAGTATTTTACTGTTTTACTGATTAATCAATTCGAAAGTCTGGCAACACCACAACAAATATTCGCTGGTAGTAAACAGCGTTACTAGTTTTATCAAAACAACAACAAACTGGTAATTAATACTATAATTGAAAGAAGATGGCGCCTGAATCTCGTCGAAATAATATTGGCAATAAAATGAAGAGATGGTTTTCTTTTTGACTAAAAATTAATAGAATTTAGGTTCATTAGTTATGCATAAGAGCATAAATATATATTTTATTTATTTGTGCTCCGAATTACTTTGCATAATTTAATTATTTTTGATACGAAATATGATGTAATCTAAGGCAAGACTTTGATCTCAGCAAACCGCGCGTGCAGTTTCACACATCGTATCTCGTCCATCCATGTCTAGAATGTGATATAGAAATGATGATTACATTGGTTTCTTCTTACAAAATTTAGCAGTTCTACGAGGCGCAAAACATCTCCTAAACTGAAATTAATTTCAACAAAGAACAAGTCATAATGTAAAAATCCATCGTTTAACTCTAATAACTAGTGGGCGTGACACGCCCCTTTAATATTACATTTCCGTTTTCTTGATTAATTTCAGTCCACGAATTCTAAGTCAAAGTATAATAGTGCGCATGCCACACCCATTTCCCCTATATTAATAATGTCTAACGCCGCTATCTCGGTCATAAAATAACAGCTTCAAAATTCCAATACAGACTGAAATATGGACCGAACCTTTTCAATATTATTTTGTAAAATGTGGGCACGACACTAGCCCGATTTTGCACATTTTCAATGACACTGATTACCAGTTTTTCCACTCGTTCTCCTTTAGTAGTAATTTCCACAGACAGTCAGACGGGCGGGCAAATAGTCGAACGGACGAGGCAAAATCAGGTGGGAGTCAGACGGTGATCCTGAGCAAGGATATATCTTATGTTAAAAGTTTTCTGCAAATTTTCTGATTGCGTTCTGATGCGTTACGAACGTAAGAATCAAGTCAATTTATTCCCATCCGTCCGGGTGTAGGGTATAATAAATTAACCTAATTATATAATAATATATATAATTATAATTAATATTTTACCGAAAAAATATATATAATTTTGTTTCCAAAATGTAGGGCAAACCTTAATATATGTAAAGTCTAAAAACTGAAAAGTCTTATAGCCATTAATTTCTTATAGTATTTACTACGATTCTGTTAACTAAATATTATCAAATATCTGAATTTTATCCAATTCCTCTTTGCTGGAAAAACTCCTTTACAACTGTCGATTTTGTTTAGGCCAATTCAAGTAAAAGAAAATAAGTCAATTAATAAATAAATTTAAGAAAAAACAAATTTTTTAAAAAAAATTTGAGACCACTCGAATGCATTACAGAAAATCCTGATTTTCAGCATATTTTTTAAATTAAACATTGCATAGCCGCTTGGTAATTGTTGTTGTCATTGCTGTAGATGTCGACTGTTGTCATTGTTGTTGTTGTTGTTTTATTATTATTATTGAAATTGTCGAGTGTGGGTTGATGGTTCAGCAGTTACTAATCCAAACTGGTCAGCTTAGGACATTTGACGCAGACAAAATTGTCTTCGCGTGTAAAATTTACGTGGCCAGTTAAAAATAAAGGCAACAACAACAACAACAACTCTGAAAAGACTGCCTATAAGAATTGTTGATAGAAAGAAAGCAACAACAGAATTGCCCGAATTAGCTGGCAATTTATTCGACAGCGGCGAGTATTTAATGCTTTCGGGATTGTTTTCGTTATTGATGATAGTATTGTTTACGTTTTTGCTGTTGTTGTTGTTGTGCTGTTATCGTTGTTGTTCTTGATGCTCTTATCGGCAACGTGTTGCTTTCAATGTTCGGCCTCATGCCGTTTTTCAGCTTGCCATTAATATTATCTGCTATTTATGACCGATGTAGTTGTTGTTGTTGTTCAGACTGATCTAGTTCTCGCTGCTGTTGCTGTTGTTTCTGTTGTTGGGGCTAATATCATTACATTTAACAATTTTGCATAATATCGAAACAATGTTATGAATCAATAACAAACAAAAGGAAATGTTGCATCAACGGATGCAGAACAAACAGCAAATACTGCAGGAATTGGGCGGCGCTGAAGAGGAAAGATTTGAAGAAAACGCATTTACTTTGCAATCAAAAAATAACCAGACGGGGCGATGCTGTTGTTGTTGTTGCTGTTTTAGCTTTTTGTTTTGGTTCTTAGACGTTTGTTTTGATTTCGCGTTCAATCCCGTCAGTGTTTCTTCGGTTCCTTTCTGTCACGGTCAAATGACTGAAATAGTTAGAGATGGCTATTGTTTTTGTTTTTTATTTTTGTTAGTTTTTGCTTGCGTTATTACTGTTTTTTTCTCTGTTTCCTAAATCTTATCTCGCTTTATTTTTCAATAAGTCAACAAAACTGCTTAAAATTTTGTTTAAGCCACCGACTCTCTTAGGGTTAATTGCCTACCGATGGCCTCGGTGTCAGCCATCGGTTTGCAACGGCAAATAATCAGTAGTAATAAAAGAAAATTAGCAGCGAAAAAAAATATACTTAATGTCAAAAGTTCGGCGACTGTTTTAAACCCGGCCGCAAAGTTATAAGAGAAATATGGAAGGAGGAAGAGGGGGAGGACGGAGGAAAGCATAACTTTACCTTTAGTTTTTGTTATTGTTGTCTGTTTAATTATTTCCTATGCTTAAACATCCGGAAAATGGGTTTAAATATCCGGTATGCAGCAATATTTATTGAAGTTGTAGCAATTGCAGTTGTTGTTGTTGTTTTCTTATCGCTTCATACATACGTCGTCTCAAACGGAAGTGGCAATTTTGTTGGAATAGAAGCGACGAAAATTAGAGGCAGCGAAGGGTTTAATTGATGTCTGCTACTGCAAATTATAGTCGGAACGGTTTGATGAGGTTCGAGGTAAATTATCGGTTTAATGGTGTAAACGTTTCCTCCTACAAACGGTCTCTGCGTCTCTATCTTGCATTTAGAGAGACTTAACGCGAACTTGTTTACATTTTCAATTATTTTGTAGATGAAAAAGGAGTTAGGATAAATACTATTTGTGATTTTGTGTTCAATTTTGAATTTCTGAAATTATGTAAATGCATTTCATTTATATTTCTACGATAGCATTATCATCGTGTTCGTCATTTAAGACGGCCAAATATTTTAAGAATCGATGAAATTGCAAATTTATAATAAAAGACAAAAATTAAGAACAAAAATATATAAAAGAATTATTCTTAATTAATTAAATGTTTAAATTTGAAAGTATTTCGTAAATGAGATAATTTAAAGAAGTAAAAAGTAAAAACCGAAACCGTTTTAAAATTTTTCAAAAATAGTTGATTTCTAACTAAATAAAGAATTCTGGTATTTTTTTGTCTTCTTTTAGATAATTTATTGCGACATGGCAGGGAATAAATCTTTCGTAAATTTTCTTAATTTCGGTTCACATAAATTTTGTAACGCTCTTGTTTTTTTTGGGAAAATTTGTTTTTTGTGGGTTTTCTTCTTTGCATCGCAAATTTTTTCAAATGATAACATTGCAATTAATGTGCAGAAACAACAAAATGTACAACAAAGTAAGCAACGGAAAATATGATAAAAATGTGCAATGCCTTTTGTTGACAAGTCTGGCCTTTTCCGACGGGTTTACGTAAAGTAATGCAGGTGACTGGTTTTTTCTGTTACGCGGCCAAGCCATGTAAATAAAAATGGAGCAGGTCGACGTTGCTGCTTTTGTTGCTATCGAAAATTATTGTTGTAAAACCATACGAAAGTAGTTATGGGATTCTTTTAGTTTCTGTTAATTTTATCGTATTGTTTTATTGTTTTTGCATTGCTTTTGCCACTTTCATTATATTCGAATATTTTGAAGCGCAGTGTATTAGATCATAAATAATAAATTCAAATAAATAATAAGTTAAACAAAAATAACGAACTGATTGACGTAATGAAACGTTCTCAAGGAAAGAAATAATTCCCGAAGTGTGTAATTTACTCGAGACTTCTCTTTTCTGCCTCTTTAATAATTCTTAAAAAATTTAAATTATTTCACCTTCGCGAGTTTTTTTGAAATTGACCAGGAAAGAACTTGATAAAATAATTAGACAAAATAATCAAAGAAAATATCTTGGCTTCAGTTTGGATGGTTGTAAATGATAAAAGCATGCAAAGACGCACGACACGATGCTGCAACAACAACAATAACCGCGGCGATAATATGACTGCATGACGTTTACAATGAAACAAGTTGTCTATGGAAATAGTTTCGTGATATGAAATTATTCTTTTCTAGAGAATTTCGAAAAAACGGCAACGTAATAAAACAAGAAACAGCCAACAAAGCAATGAGTTGGGTCTCTTGCATGACAAGCCGCCTCTCAAACCTTCAGGAATACAATTTGCTTTTTAAAGAAATTTCTTTTTTCTTTTGTTTATCATTTTTCCATGCGAGGTCTAAGTTTGTGGTTTTTCGTTTTTGCTTGAAGAAAACTTTTATTCATTCGATAGAAAGACAAGCTTTCGAGCAATTTCTCACGCTTGCAGTCACAGGATTGTGCTACAAAAAGTCTGTGGCACAATTTATGTATATTTTCGACATAAATCCACACAGACGCAAACGCATGCAAACATGTATTTATCTATTTATGATTTAAGAAAACGGAATTGTAACGATGGTGATAATGAAGACAATGTTGGAAATAATGATCGTTATTTTTTCTTGTAAAGAAAATTTAAATAAAAGAAATTGCGACGAAGCTCAAGCTTGAAGTGCATTCTTACTGACTTGAAAATGCATTTCTTCAATTATTTTCCCACTTATTCTCAGTTGTTTCTTCAGTTTTTCTTTGAATATTTTTTGTGTATACTTTTATTCAGTTTCTATATCGAAGCAACAAACAAATTGATAAATTTTTTCGATGCAGTTGAATTATATGCAAAAGCGGAAGCGAACCGTCCAGAAATTTGATTAATTTTTCTTATTTTGAATTTTTTTAATTTAAAGCCTATCAGTTTTCTTTTGTTTATTCTTTAAATTCGGTGTGACGATGTGGAGAGAATTTTTAAAAAATATATTCTCGCATCGTCATTTTTTGTTTATTTCCGTCAAGACGGTCCGGAACCAGTCCCATGAGCACCTTATAAAATATCACGGATTAGGTACGCAATTACTTTGCCTTCTTCCTTATATAGGTTTCTCTCTTCCTCATTGATCTCTTTCCTACCTCCTTTCCTTCTTACATTCATTCCCTCTTTCTCCACTACCTTCGTGATACGACTTTTTTATCGAATATGAATTAATTTTTGGCTCTTAGGCTAACGTTCTCATTCTCAAATTGATTCGCTCCCTTTCGAAATAGTTACGTAATCAGTTAAGGAAGGTGTTGATTGGGTTGATTCGTTCTTTCTGTTTCTTCAGGAATTTATAGAAATTTTGGTCTTGTTGGAATTCATTTACTAAAAAGCTTTACCAAGCGTCATTTTATGGAATATTAATATTTTATCATTTTTCGTTATAGTTTCTACTATTATTATTGTTGTTGTTGTTGTTGTCGTTAAAGTTATTTTGTATGTATCAGTGTTTTTATTCTATTCGATTATTTCTGTTCTTTTGTAGTTGTTTCTTTATGGAAACCAGATATTGCTCGTTTGCTGTTTAAACTTTTGCTTACGTATTCATAAAATTTTTTTGCAGTTGCTTTTTGTCAATGTTTTCAGCGAAAGCAGACAGAAACTATAGAAATTTGAAAGCAAAAACAGAAAAAGAATAAATAGTATTGCGCATGTACCAGTGGCGTACTTCGTTTTCATTTCTGACGGGTGTGTCCAAAAGGGGCAAATGTGTTTCTTTTTGGATGAGAAAACAGGGATGTGCTCTTACTTGTTATTCCTCCCAACTACGCCACTGCTGTCAACATTTAAATATTTGAAAAGCGTTGAAGTATTAACCCATTTTCACACAATCAAATTTTTTTATTCGAAACTTATTTCATTATATGGTAGTCTTCTCTTGTTATTTCAAAAAAATCGTGTTTAATTTTTTGTGATTATTGCTGAAAAAGAATGTGTGTTCGCGTTTAAGTTTCTCGTAGAAAGTTTTTAAGAAAACATCACAACATCTCAATAAAGTCAAATCTTAAATAAAATAAATGGAAAGTAAAAAAATGAAATATATTTTGTATAAAAAAATCGTTGTCATTTTTAGTTTGTTTATTGTGTAATAAATGTTATGAATGCAATTAATCCATTGAATACATCGTTCATTTTCTCATGAATTTTATACCTTTTTGTGTGCTTTTCTTAAATTTATTTAACCTTCATTTTCTTATCATTCTGCCTCTTTTCTTTTCATTTATTTGTATTTGTTTACCATAATTAATTGCTCAATTTATTATTTACTCCTTTAGGAATTTCTTTTTTCGAAATTTTTGGGTCATTATCCATTCAGTTCATTTCATTTTCTTTATTCATTTTATATTCATTCATTGATGTCTTTATTCATTATAAACCCTTTCATTAAAATTTCGTCATCTTCATTAATTTATCTATCTCACTATTCATCCACATATCTAACATTTTTTTATTTCAGGTATTTATCTGAGAGTTATATGAAATATTTAACTGACATAGTTTTTGTATGTAGTATTTATTTGACAGCTCTGTTTGATTTGATCGTAGGTTTAGCTTAGGTATTTATATGTCATGTCATGTTCGTGGATTTGTCTTCTCATAAACTTCCCAAATCGATTCACTTTCCCCAATTCAATAATTTGTAAAGTTATGCTTTCCAATTGAATCATTCATTCATTCCAAGGAAATTAGTTTCTATTATTATCTATCACTGTTTTTAATGGTGTAACGGTTCATTTATAAATAGCATTTACAGTAATAATTCTAAAATTTAATGAAAAATAATTACAGAAATATTTATTCACTTAGAGTGCAAATACATGTACAATTGTTATTGTTGTAATTTCATTTGCTCTCACGACACGGGAGGATGACGTAATGTGATATGTTGAGAGGTATTGAAGCGACAAAGCCGATATCGCGTTAATATCGCCAATGTTTGAAAAATTCTACAATTGTTTTACTTGAAAGAGCCTTAACAACGAAATTATTTTTCTTATATAACACAAAACTTCGGACTAAACTGAAATTTATATCGATTGATTTGGAATGAATGGATATGAAATGAGCAAAGTCTAAAAGAAAAGATATTAATTCAAAAGTAATTAATTTGTATAAAACCTTTTTGCATTACGGCGTTTCTATTTTTATAGATTGCTTCAAATATTTTTGTATATTTAAATATTTCCGCATTTTTACAAAAACTCATCATTTCCATTATGCGATATTGTGTTTTATGATGAAGCTAACGTCATTGAAATTCGTGACAGTCTTCCATTGAATTTGCTTAACGTAAAACTCTGAGCTTCAGACTGATCAAAGCTGTCGATAACAAATTTACGAGACAGAAACAAATATAATTCCGCAGTTTTTTAAAAGAAATTTTAAAATTTCTTCTTCAGAAACTTTCTTAATTTTGACATTCCACTTTTCAAAATTTCATATGAAAATTATCCTAATGAGCCTCCAAATTTTTTATACAAAATTGATATTTTTTTATGACTAGCCTCTTTAGTGTTTTCCAAACACTTCCTAAAACTCTCACGAATCATAAAATATAATTATTGGAACTATTCAAGTTTTTGCTTAATTATTTCCTTATAATCATATTGCATGATAATTAACTATTGTTTTTTATTTTATAGTTATTAAAGCCTCTTAGCCTTAACAGAATATCTTGGTGTTATTTTGAAATTGTTAAAAATAATTATTGAAGTGTTTGAGACGACAGGATTCGAGAGAGGGAAAGCAAGTCCAGGAAGGCTACCAAGCATAGCGCTAAACGGAAATCTGCATAACTATTTAACCAACATTTTAAAAATGTTCAAAAATGTTTAAAGGTAATTTGTGGACGAATCCTTATTTACAACGAATTTACTTATTTATTAATTTATGAAGCCAGGAAGGAAAATAAGGTAAAAAAGCAAAAATATGCAGTACAAATGAAATAATGGAGTATATTAATTTTATTCATTTAGACTTGAATTTCTAGCATTTGTCGATAAATTGTCTATCATCTTCTTTAACAATGCCATCATTATTTTGATAGAAATATTATTGCGGATCGCATCTAGATATATGATTTCATGGAATTTTATTGATTGCAACTGTCAAGAGAACATTAAATACAAACGAAATAATAACAGGTTTCATATGAATCAATCAGCAAGAGATCTTCGAGCAAAAAGTGTTCGCTCCGAAATTTGTTTGAAATATGTACTACAGTGCGCCTTCGTGTCTCGACATCTTGTGTCAGTCCGCGTGACTTACATCTTGCGAGTGTCATAATTAGCAGATTTTTGTTTAGAAAAATTGACTTTTGTGCAAATTTGTTCACAAATAATTTAATGATTTTACATGTCAGTTAATTATTACCGATTGGAACGTCAAACTTAATGTAAGCAAGACCATTTTCTAAGCAGCAGTTTCATAATAATACAAAAATTCCAGTCAATAATTTACATGAATGTTTTTATGCTATTCTCTATAAACCGGTTTTTGTCAAGGTTGTAAATGGAGTTGAATTACACGGCAGTTGAAACATTATTGGCGTGACTTAAGGGTAACCTCAAGATTGCAATATTTAGAAATAATTATATATAAATGCTTGAACTAAAGGGACCATCCAACGAGGAACGAAAGACTTAAGTTACGAACGCGTTGGTGGTGGTAAACAGCAGTCAGAGTCAAACGAAAATGATGAAAAGAGCAAGCAAAATAAAATTAAGTTTGTATAAAATGATTTTTATAGATTGTAAAATACTTCAAAAGCAACAACAAAATCGCTCAATAAATCGCATTAGTATGCTGACGTTTCTTGAAAACGTTTTTAATTACAAAATTTTTCTTTGTCTTAATGAGTTTTAATACGATACTTACAGTTTTTCACTGACGTGTAACCTTCAGCTGCGCTGCTATTACTCCCTCCACCGCCGCCAACACTCGTGCCACTTCCAATGCCATTTCTATTGCCTTCATTTGCACTACTCGTACCGCCTCCACCACCGCTATTACTGCCACTATTGCCATTAACAGCTACACTACCGTTTACGATATGTCCATTCGACTGCCGTCCAATACTATTCAGAGTCGTTGTGCTGCCGGCTCTTGATCGCCAACCGCCTTGACTGGAACCGGCCGACTGTAGCTGCTGCTGTTGGAGATGATGATTCTGATGGTGGTGGTGATGATTGCTGTTGGCACTATTGCCATTGGCGAGACCCACGCTAGTCAAATCGCCATTAGATTTACTGCCGACACCGCTTTTAAGTGTGCCATAGACACTGCTGCCTGCTCCAGCGCCCATGCTGCCCGTCTCCAGCTGTCGCGCATACGAATTGTCCGCATACGCATGAAAGCAACATCTGACTAGTGCGTTGGCCGCCGCCTCGCGTTTGCAAATAAAAACGTGACATTCGAGTACCTTGATCCCGGTGGTGCGGCGCAGTATTGCAGCAAAGATTGGCGGATGCTGGGCACGCGGCATACGTGCGAACGGTGAGTCGAGTGGCAGGAATTTTGGTTCCGGATTCGAGTTGCCGCGTTCCGGAATTAAAACCTGTCGCACTGCTGCGCAATAGTGAAGAGATTCGATTGGGAAGAAACGTGTTATCTGCTTCAAATTCTCATCAACGTTCTCCAACAAAATACCATTCGACCAAACACTTAGCCAGGAGTCAATCCCCTTGGCGCCGACAGCCCCTTCAGAGGGGTATAGAGAGCGCAATGGTTCTTGTATGCCTTGCAGGCCGTCCTTACTTTGTCGCGGCACAGCGCTACCCAAATAGAGCACACGACACCGACAAATAGGCGTTGAGTCGCCCATAGCCGCAATATCGGAATAACAAGAAAACTGTTGGATGAATCAACAGGATAAGAAAAAAGTAGAAGGCGATCGAAAAGCGAGGAGTGAGAAGATGTCTTTAAACGATATAAACGATTCTATTCTCCTGCGATTCGAACCAGCGAAACGAGTTAGAATATAACCGAACAACGCGGTACCAAAATACGAAGCGCACAAAACGGAGAAAATAAATGGCAACACGGCAAACAAGAAGCCAAAGAGAGAGTGCAAGAATATATTCTATTTGGGGCGAACTTCAGGTTCTTTTCGCGTCTTTCTTTTCCATTAACTCGCATTTAACAAAACAAAAACAAAGTTTTCGATCTTTTTAAAATGTCTTTTGTTCTTTCTTTCGCTTACTCTCCTCGTTCTTATGTTTCCTTAGCTCTCTTAATTTCGTGGTCCCGTTGAGGTGCAAAAGATTTTATCAAGGTGTTGTCGCCAACATTTAGCCACTGAAAATCGTTTCGACGCTTGTCGTTTGTATTTTCATTCAAATTTTAATTGCATTTTTATCAAAATTTATTTAAAATATTGACAATTTTTCATTGATTTTCTCTTCCTTACTGAATTTTTAACACTTCGCGTTTTTCACATTGAAATCAAATTCGAAATAGTCGCTTTTTTTAAGAAAATCATGGAAAATTTATCCCGGCGTAGGCTCGAACAACACTAAATTTAAAACGTGCTACCACTCTCGCTCTTAAGCGTATTGTTGCTAATGGTACATGCATATGGTAAAATGCATATGGCGGAAGTGAGTTCCCTTTGCTGACGCCCCATATTGGCCGCTGTGGCTGGTTAGTCGATCGATCGTTCGATCAGATATCGGACGCACGCGCTTGCCTCATATTATCGTTAGTCACATCATCATTGCCATTATTATCAACACTATTATCATCACCATTTCCTACCTTGGCAAAAATTCCAAACCATACGCGTTGCAAACAACTACGCCTGCCATTTTCTTTGCATGCGTCCAATTGTTATGGTATCGCTCGATTTCACTTTATTGCTTCTAATTTTTTCGCTTACTGTTTTTGTAATTCGCAACAGTTGTTGTAATATGCACTTAATATTTCTTTGCAATAATATTTAAAAATATTTTCTAAAGAAAAGCTGGCTTTTATTACCGAAGTAAAGCAAATGTTTTTCACTTCATTTTTAATCCATTTTCTGCAAATAATGCCAGCAACAAAAACAACCACTGCCGACGTTTTGATATTGTTTCATCGATTTGACCACTTGTTTACGCGACGCAGGTACACTTAAGAATAACTCGCCAAGCGACTACGTGGAAAATTCAACTCCACAAAAATGTTTAACCGCCTTGATTCCATGCATATGTGCGTGTGTTAGCATGTATGCGTATATGTATGTACCTGTCCCCACAAGCATTCACAGCCAAGCACAATTGATTGAAGTGAAGGCTTTATATTATACAGATCTTACGTCTTTGTATGTCGCTTGCGCTCAATACTCAGATCTGTCAGCTACATTTCTGTCAATTTCTTCCTTCCCAGTTTTAACTCCTTAACGTTTTAGAAGGCAGCTAGAGGTTCAACATCGACTTAATAGCGTTCTCGTCTAGAGAACGAATGATCGTATGAGAAACAGTGACTTATCGAAAGGTAACGCGATAGAAGACAGAAAAATAGAGAGAGAGACCAAATAATTATTTTATACAGGGAGACTCCCTAAAATGCTTGAGATGCGCTTTTGATTTTTTAATTCCACAATTTGGGTTAAATGATCGAGATTTTTTAGTCGCAAGTAAAAGATTTCTGTGGATATTTGATAGTCCCGAATAAGATGATGGCAATTTATCAAAATATTTTCAATAACATTTTACCAAAATAATTTTTAGTTATAATAATTATCGTGATATAGGGCCTGATTTAGCCTTTCTATTCCTGATTTTTAAAGAAATCACGACGATTGACTCACTTATTAATAATTTTTGCATTTATTGATCACTTTAAACTGTAAAATATTGTGAAACATCTCGATAGAGCGCTAGGGGGTATGATTTGTCTGCCAATCCATAATGATTTAATAACGCATTACTTGCGATTTTTTATCACTGAAAAAACTAACCGGACTAAATGGAATATTTGTTCAAATTGATAATTTCCACGGCATTAAAAGCCCGAATTCTATATCCTTAAGATATCGCAAATTACATTCAACTGCATGACAATTTCTATAGCTCGATAAAATTAATTTTAATTTGTTTATTAACCCTGTCTAACCTGTTTTACCTGTTTACCCCTGGCATTTTGCTCTTGCTTCATGACTCTCACCATTAGTTATGCGGAGAGCATGTTCTCTTTAATTGTGCTGCAGTTTTAAACTGGGTAACCCTTCTGTCATTTGCTCTCTCTATAAATTACTCCCTGAATTTAATGAATATTCTAAAAAAAGTAAAATTTTTGTAGAAAACATATTTGTAGAAGTTATTGACAAGTCCACGGCTTTCCGGGATGATACTGCGTCTTTGCTGAAAACAAATTTGAAAAGTGTATTAAGTGAAATAAAATTTGATATAATGTAATTTATAGATATCTTCTCAAGAACTTCCAAGATAAAGAAAGATTTCCACTTCTACTGAATAATAATATACAAGTGTAAGTTTATCGAAACCTTAAAAGATTTTAAGGTCATAGAAGTGAGAATATACTTCCCTCGCTTTGCCGACAAAAAAGCATCTGCAGTATAAAATAAATTAATAATTAATTTTAGGAAACCTTGGTGACGCCTTCCTAGTTTTTTTATTCCCTCGAAAAAATTTAGTAAATGCGTAAATATATGTTTTAGTAAATATATATTTTGTTCATTACCTTCGACACCAATTTACAAATTATTTTGTTTTTACAAATTATATTTATTTTGCACATTTATTTGTTTTTTTATATGATTAATCAATTTGGTGGTCTCAAAATGTGTAAGAATTCTATTTTTCTGATCGGTAAGCAAAATCTGCCCGGTTCGGAATTGATTTCAATAACATTTATCGGATTTTTTTGATGTTTATTCGGAAACCACGAAAAATCTATTGAATAACACTGACAAATCTCTCTTTCCTGAGAGAGGAAAGAGACAGATATATGTAAGGAGAGTTCGATCGAGAGGCGACTCGACAGAGAGTAAAGAACCGAAAAGCTAAGAAAAGGAGTGTAAGACATAACACTATAAAATAGAGAGAGAGAGAGTTTTAACGGAATGGAAAAGTGTATCTTGGCTTCGTTAAAATCATCTCAACCAACACTACTCAGACTAACTAATACTTATTTTCAAATAACTATTAATAGAATATATTGAAAAGAGATTTACAAATTTACCGGTTTTCCAGCTTTTCTGCTAAGACGTTAGTTTTTGCAGTTTTGTCGTAAATCGTTAGAATTCCGAATAGCAAAGTGGCTTGACTGACTACAAAAGCAACAAAAACCTAGGTACCAAAGAAGACACAATGTATTTGTTTAAAATAGCAAATTGATAAAACATAGAATGCAAGGATGCAAAGAGCCAAACGTTTGCATTCCTCAATAGTTCTTCCTTCCTGCAGAGTTGTTTGAGCATTTATGCATTCTGTTAAAAATTTGCTTTAATCTCTTAACGTGTTTACATAATCCGCATACAAGACTATCACAATTTTTAATCCAGCACTCCTAACTTGATAGCAGAATTCTTTTCTTTATGAGAAATAACAAACAACGCTGGCATGCTTATTGTAGTACATTTTTCTTTACAGACATTACCCAAATAGTTGAAACGTATACCAAAAAATTAATATTTTCGTTTTTAACAATTTGTACGAGGTGAAAATTATTGAATTACAGTTTTTGTATTTTATTGTATTTTGCATTACAATGTTCGTGACATTTGTCCTCAAGCAATTTTGCACAAATCGTTGTGTGTATTTTGATGTTTCTTGATGTTGTCTAAATGTTGTATAAATAATGTTGTTTGAGGTTTAAATTTTAATTAAAATTAAAGCAACGATTTTCAGTACTGTAAAAATTAATTCTTTCAATGCAATCATCTCCTTATTCCTAAATCAACAATTTTCATTTTTTATTGTGGCCAATTTTTTAACTGAGATTATCTGATTTTCAAAAAGGAATCCAATGACTATAAGTTGTTTATTCTAAATGTTTGTTATTACTAAATGTTGTTTATTCTTTTGTTAGTCTAAGCATAAGTTAATAATTTAACACGTTGAGGTATAATAATTTATTATATTCGATATAGGTTTTGCTTTGAAAAACAAAAGACTTAAGACGCAAACTAAGAGACTTGATCACCTAAAGCTCCCAATACGAAAAAGAAAAACTTCCAAAAGATAGTTTCAATTAAACCATTTGAAAAATATTCTATTCTATAATTTAATAAAAACTTTTTACAAATTCCGCAATAAAGTTCGAAACGGTAGAAATAATGTAAAGCCAAAAATGACAGGTAAAATTAATACGAACTTTTCGAGGAAACAATCAGTCTGTAATTCAGTTATTTCGATCTATTCAACAATTTTCAGATCTCGAAATCAGATGTAAAGAATTCAATTTAAGCAAGCCAATATTTCATTTTGCTTGACTATAAGTGCAAAATCTGACTTTGTTAATAATTTGGTCAATTGAATGTCAGTTGCAGCAACAAATTGTTAATAGGTGTAAATATTCAAAATTTTTTCCTGTGTCCAATAAACTTAGTTCATCAGTATTTGGTGAAAACCTAATTTCACTCATCACAAACGCAAAGATCTTCAGCTTATGTGCTTTGCTGTGACTCGTAGCCACTTGTTAAGAGCTTCAATCAGCCAGTTTTTATAATCAGTCGAAAAGGTTGTCAAGATTTCAGCAAAACAGAATGAGGTAAAGTTTAAATGTGTTTATGTGGTTATGAAACAACAAAACATTAACAACAAAATTTACTGCATGCCGCCAATCGTTTGACATTTTTGAGGTCTTAATTTTGGTTTTGGCCTTTTTCTCTCTTTTCTTTATTTGTTTGTAATTTTTCAGTTTAAGTAAATATTTCATGAGTAAAACTTTTTCTATAGTTGTTTTTTTTTTTCGATAATGTAGTTCTTGTAGTTGTCGATGCCATTTTCAATACTAGTGTATAATGTCGAGGAAAGAAGAATTATATTGAAAATATTTAACATTCCATTACAAAACCATTCAACAAAGCCTCAATTAGAATGCGAACAACACCACCGGACAACTGCAGAAAAATTAAAGCGGGGACAACTACGTATCGTAACCTTATTTGAGCATAAATTCTCACTTAAGACTTCGAGGTATGAAATGTTAATAACAAGGATCATTGAGACATTAACGGAAACTCGAAAACAATAAAATTTGTCATTTAAAAAACGATTCCTTTTTCCTCACAAAGTTTGGTATTGTTTTGCCTGCTTTTACTTCGATTTGTTACAGTTTGAATATCACTGTTTTGAATAATTTTTTATAAAATCTAACATTATGCATGTTTTTATTTTTCGCAAGTTCGACACCACAGTTCTAGAGCATTGTTCATTATTAATTCTGACTAACCAAGGATTCAAACCATATCGCCCTTGGTCCATGCTAATTTTGTTCCAGAATTCATTGGCAAAAAAAAGTTCCACATAATCCAACACCTTCCTTATGTTCCATTTCCATGTATTACAGGCGGTTGTTGTCACGGCTTATTATGATGACTCTCAAACTTTAGCAGCTGTATTCTGTGGAATTTGAATAATTTCTTTTGCAACAAATAATCGGAAAAGGAAAAGGTCAAATGAAGAAGATCCCGTTCAATGTTCCACGAAAAGAGGGAAAAGAAAAAGGTTATGAAAAGGAGAACACTATAGTTTCAACACAGAACGATTTCGATTGTTAATTTATCTAATAGATGGTAGTAATTTGATATTAAACTGTCTACAACAACTGCTCGAATTACGAGACAATATTACATGCCGTAATATTTTCACTTACTTCTCATCGGTATGGCTTAGCAATGTGTTACAGGATGTCGCGCATGGCCGAGGAAGACTGTTGATGGGCAACTGGTAGGGAAAGGACGACTACTGGTAGGGAAAGGAGCGGCAATAATAATAAGCTCAAGTATTATTTGGCTGCTTTGACTGGTGGTCAATATAAGACGGGATTTAAGATCGGACGAATATTCTCCGTCATAACAAACTGTTTACTATTATAAAAAGGGCAAAATCGCACTATATAGACGCTCGCCCACTATCTACAGGAAATATTAATGAATTCATGTTTGTTGTAGAGCTTTTCAAAGTGCGATTCGAAACATATTCATAAAAATAAGCGCAACCCGCCCACTATGAAAAATTATGACTGCAAGTGTCGAATATGCCGGGGTGTTTAGGACCGGTGTCATGCCCACTTTCCAAAGACAAGAGAAATGGTATCATAATTTCATGTGGATAGTGTCTCAAAGAAGTCTTTTGCATATATTCTTTGGACGAGTAGGCCGCTTAGAGGACTTTCATCGGTTCATCAGCTTAGTTTATCAGCTTGAAAACTACTCTAAATGTGTGTGTGTGTGTGTGTTAATTCCATCAAATAGGCGTGTACCGCCAAATGAAAGAATGCAAGCTTCGACGCAAATGTAAATTAAAATATACTTAAAGGACAAGAATTTGTGATACCATCGTAATGGATAAAACGCTAACCTGCAACGTTTTGTGATTTCATATATTGTTGGGTGATAATTACGTTTGTCGATGAGGTTGATGATGACAAAAATTATAACCTTCATCACAAAAGTGGCAAAGGGTAGCGAAAGGCTATGTTTGCAATGAAACTGCTGACAACTGACTATCAATTTGTTATTGCTGTTGTTTTTGGCTTAGCACCGAGTGGAGTTTTATTTTCGTTTTTCCATGCAATGAATACGATAAATTCAGCAGAAATAGTATAAAATTTAAATGTAAAAATTTTATGTTTTATTTTTACATTTTATGCTTTTTGTCAATAATTTCAATAAAGAGCAAAAAACATGAATACTACAAACGCAATGTCACCAATCAGTTGTTAGTTGTCTTTGCGCTTTGTTACTTTATTAAATACGTAAATTGATTACCTCATCCAGAGTCCGTTACAAATTGTGGCAGCAGGCAAGTATTGTAACAAATTTTCCAAAGACAACAAAAATGGCAAAGATAGTAAGTAATGCCATTTTTGAAAAAAACGACAATTAGCGGTAATGAAAATGTTTTCATTTCAAGTCATGAAGTCATGACTCGCACAAAGAACAAACTAAAAGGATTAAGCACTGCAAAGCGTGGGTACGGACTGTAATTGGACTGCCCCACCATCAAAAGGCTGCTGCGTGGCAAACATTTTTAGTAGTCCGTTTTAAATCGGCAACAAACTTTCGGCATTCATTTCGTCATCTTCGGAATCATGGTCCACTGAATTCGTCTGGATTCCTGTGCGAGGGCGTTCTGCGGGTGGACCTAAAGGATCGATGTGATTTACTGAAGAAATGCAAAAAGAAATAGTGAAGATTAGGAAGATGAAGATTTCTCTTTGGTTTTCTCGATTTCTTTTATTTTTCGACGTACCTTTAAACTCTGTAGAGGCATTAGCTATCCTTGCACTAAATCCTTCATTGAGGTCAGCTGCCATCGATCTGGAAGTTCTCGCATTTTCCACGTTTATACCTCTCGTTAAATTTTCACCGCCGTTTGAATTTTTTATTGCTAAAAATTAAATTTTATCAAATTTACCAAGTGTTCAGAATTGAATGTAATAATCGAAATTAATCGCATTGCGTTTCGCCCACCTCGGAATCGACTACTTGCTCGTCCTGAGGAGAGACGCTGCTGTTGTTGCTTCTGTTCAAGTTCTTTCTCTTGCTGTAATTTAAACAAACGTGCAGCCTCCATCGAGTACTTCTCATGCTGGTCCGTTAAGCCCAGCGATTTGGTCACCTGCACCAATGCTCGTATGCACGTTAAATTGTCTGGAAATCGGGCATATATTTTCTCGAACATGCCTAAATATTGTTTGGGTGGCAAGTAGGAATGTCGGAAACAGCTTGCAACGCGCAACATGAGATTAGCATCGTTTGGATCTGCCAAGACCGCACGCTCGTAGTAATAGACGGCACGTTCGGTGGCCTGCCGTTGGATGAAGTAGGATCCAATTGAAGTAGCAATGTCGATGTCACTGGGATTGACGCGATAGGCTTCGTTGTAGTATTGATTGGCTTGTTGGTGGTCTTGACATCGTTCGTAAAGGGAGCCGATTTTTTCAAAGAGACGCGAATCGTCGGCCGCCGAAATGCCCAATACGTGCAAATATGACCGCAGCGCTGTTGGCGTAGTTCCTGGCTCGAAGTGATTACTCTCACCGGCATACAATTGCTCTTGCAATTGAGCCAACTTGTAGACAACATGTGGGTGTTGTATTGATTGCGTCTCGCCGAGATGATTTTTCAAGTACAGGAATTGCTCCTCGGCTAGAACTAGATCTTTCTCCTTAAGGGCCACCAGACCAAGATTGTAATTGGCTTCCAAGCTATCCGGCTGAATTTGTAAGGCATGCTCGAGTTTGGTGCGCGCTGCCTGATAGTTCTGTTTATTAAAATCAATAATACTGGCATTAACTAATGCCATTGAATTAGACTGCAAAGCGCCGATTTCATTTAGTTGGTTCACGCAATGGGTGGCCATTTCCAGGTCACCCAACTACAAAAAATGAATTGATGCAATGGCAAAACGAGGGTGGAGTTAAAAATGAATGCTTACATTAATGTATATAAAAGTGAGATTCGTTAGTGCGCTAGCCGTCAGTGCTCCTCCCTCGCTTTTCTTATCGTACATCTGTAGCGTCTCAATGGCTTGATTGATATCGTTCTGACGCAGGTACACCAAAGCTTTATTTAATTCCAATTCACTTGCCAACCAAGACATGTTCGACGTTCTGATAACTTCGATGCACCAATTATACCCTTGAATTTAAAACATAAGCTCACTATGCGATTGTGATCAACATCCTTCGGGCATACCCACCATCGTTATAGTTTTCTCCAACGATCGGTGAAATCAAGTCCACAATCATCGTTATCGAACGCTTTTCAATATTCCTTCGCTGCTTCAGAAAAGTACCCAACTCATCGTGTTTTAAGGCTTGAAAAACATAATTGCTGTCACCGCCATTTAGCTTGGATGGCCATGTCTGGAGAGAGCCGTTAATGTCTTCCGCTGTAGCCTCTCTCGAATGTCTTCGATTAATCGATTCCGTTGAGAAAGGCTCGTCTGCAGACTGATGTTGGTGAGTTGCGATCATATGTTGTTGCTCCGCAAGCACTTCCTGTTGCTGCTGCTGTTTCTGTTGCTGCTGCAATTTAATGAGATGGCTCTCATTTTCCAATTCATTCTCATTCTCCGCCGTCTGCGCGTCGCACAAATTGCGAAAAGTGATTTTCATTTTATCCACATCGCCCAAAGCGTAATAACAGAGTAAGAGATGTATGCCACTGCGTACATCGGCACGTTCCGACATAACGTATTCGAAGCTGGAGGCCGCATCTGCGTACTGTCCCATGCGAACAAAGAGCGTGCCAATGTTGTGAGTAATTTTCAGACGCAGCTGCTTCAGGCTATTCGGAACAGAATCCAATGCCATGCGATACATTTTGATCGCTTTCGGGTACATCCCCATTCGATGGTAGACATTGCCCATATTGAGCTTCAGTTGATTGACATGCGGAAACATTTTATTCTTAGTCATAATACTGTACGTGTTAAGAGCCTCGATATTCATCTCATTATTCTCGTACTGCTCAGCCAGATTAAACAAAACCTAACAGTGGAAATGGATACCACGTGTATGAAAATTGTGTGCTCGGTATTTGGATTAAACTGCTTACTTACGGCATATGTTAATTCGAAGTTGTGGAAAAGGTCTTCCCCGTGTTGGTCACGAAACCGATGCAACGTGCGATCTAGTGAGAAAGCTTCTTTAGCTTTGTTTAGAGCTTCTGCGAAGTTAGTCTTTATTTCCGAAAGCGCTACGGCATCGTTATCTCTGGCAGTGCCAACCTTTTCTTGTTCGCGTGCCTTCCAGCTAGACGCTGCTATTAATATAGATGATTCCAAGAGTTTAACGATTTTTGCTTCCAGATTTCTGTATTTAATCTGAGGACTTGAAGAGGATTAAGGTCTTCAAGTAGAGATCTTTGCTATACCGAATTATATATATTGGACACTCACTTAACATCCCTGCCAGCATCCGCTGAAGAATTCGTAGAAGTTAATCCCTGTTGGTTGGCTTTCTTCAACAGATAGTGATCGAAACGTTCACCTCCAGAGGCACTATTGGGAGCATAACCTATTGCACGTACGGCTGTCGATGGACGAGCTAATGGTATTTTGTCACCACCAAGACGGCTGCTAACTAAATTGCCGCGCTGTTTTGATGGAGACAATACAAAAAGAAGATTGGGAGCATTGAAAATTAAATTGCAGAAATTTGAAAGTTTTTTCTTTTTGTCGCTAAAACGTTTTCTTTTTTTTCTTACCGAGAATAGCTGCGAGGTTGGCGGACGTGCGGCTCCGGTTGACGGAGGCATTTTTGCACGATGTGCCGATACTGCACTTCCCACTTTTGTCGCCGTTGCTGTCGCTGTTCTTGCTGTTCCTGAGTCCGTTCGTAGCATTTCATCTGCTGCAGCGGTAGCATCTGTCGAACTTTTGGCACTCATTGTTGTCGCGTTAATGAAATTTCTCTTCGCAGAAACTTGGCTACAAAAGTCAATGAAATTATATTAGAAAACTAAATTCTTTCCACCACTTCATTTCGATTCGTAGACAAATGGTAATGTTTGTCCATAGAAGCGGCCTTTGTTTGGCCCTGTCGCCGCACCATTGGTTGTCGGCTGTTGGCATGACAACAATGGCCGCTAACAGCATTACCGACCGTTATTTTTGCTCGCCTCAATAAACAGCAAACTAACATCCTTTGCCCCAATTTCGTGGTTACCCACACCCAATCATATATATTTTTCTGTCTGCGAGCCCGAGATAGACAAACTGAGAGACACATACGCATTAACACATTCATGGTATTCAATTCAATTTTCAAATTATTTCAATTAATTAAAAAAATAATTATTTGCCATTTATATTTTCGTATAGAATTTCATTTATTAAAATCAATGTTTTAGAAATTATTTACAAATATAAAATATTAAAAGTAATTTAATTCTTTCAGCGCATAAAGAAAAAGAAATATTTCCTTCATATTATTTATGATCATTATAAAATATGGCAATACGGCATATTATTATTTTTTTTTTGTATTTTTTGTTTACAAGACATGACACAAAGATATTCATTTCATATATCGTAGAAAAACAGGATGTACAGGATGTGAGCTGGCTTTGGAATATTCCTCAGCAAATGCGAACAAAGGACGCAAGAAAGTGAAGAGAAAAATTTTATGTATAATTAATTGAAAAATAACAGGAAGTGAGTGACTGAGACACCCGATGCAACACAAATTCCCCTAGAGCTACATCAGCACACAAGCGCAAATATATTCGAGCATAGAGATTTATTTTATTAGGTCGAGCTTTTTAATTAGTTTACAAAATGCGTAGTAAATGGCATTTATATCTAGAAATATATTTAAAATATTTTACAGTAATAAAATCTAATGGTATTAATTAGAAGCACGATGTATAAGTTTGTTATTAAATGCGTTTTATATTATATCCTTCTTTTATTAGATTTATAAAGAATTCAATTAATTCAGAATTTAAATTGTCGATTCATTAAATAATTACTGTGTGCAAACATTAAATTATTGTTTATGTAAAACATTATGTAATGTTTATTGTTTCGTTAATGTATTTACTTGCTCGTGCTTTAATATTTTTTCAGTTACTGTTTTTTTGTTTTTGTTGCTGATAAAAATTATTTAGTTATTATATTACATTATAATAATTATTTCAAGCTTCAAATTCACAAAGAAAATGTCAAAAAACGCATTTAATAACAAACTTATAAATTGCGCTTTCAATTAATTTTATTTGATTATATTATTGTAAAATATTTCAAATATATTTCTTGATATTAATGTCATTTAATAAGCATTCTGTAAACTAATTAAAAAACTCGACATTCCTCTGTGGGTTGATCTGGTGCGACGTACCAGATTCGCGCGTACTCGTAAAATATTGTGTGTATTTGTAAACAATTTTCAAAATTCTATAAATTTTCATTTTGTTATTCGTTCCAAAGTCATTAAAAAAGCAACCAATGTTTCTGACCCATACTCACATCTGACAAAAAGTAAGTAACTTTTGAAGACACTGCAGTCAAATTGTCAAATTGACAACCATATGTTTGTATCGAAGGAACACTAATTTCAGGTTCATACAAATTAGTTTGGGCGTGGCTTTTCTTTTATGCGAGCTTCATTTTCCCGATGCTTTCACCTTCCTGCTTGACAACTTTTCAAAACTTTTAATTTTTTACAAACACTTTAATGACACCAAACTATTCTCATTGACCCACCTAAAGTAATATCTTATTGAAAATATCTTGTATTTATCTCCCTTTTATTGCCGGGTATTAAGTGAAAATTGAATGAAAACAAATCATAATTGTAACAGAGTAAGAAATGTGTAAAAAACGTAATCGTCAGAAAGATTGTGTAGGGGAAACCCCACCACTTCCGCCCAACCACTTCCGCCCATCACTGTCACCCATGGTAGCTACGTCACTGCCGGATTTAATATTTAGATGATATTAAATTTTTTAATTATGATGTTAAAGTTATTTTTGGTCTGGATGAAGTAGATTTCCGATGTTTGCTTTTTTTAATTTGGGATTAAATTCAATAATTAGTAGCATCTCAAGATATCCTTCTAATTATAATTACTTAACAGATTTGAATTAAAATTTCATGAATACGTTGGCGCACACTGCTATACTTTTTTATACTTTTGAATATGTTTTATTATATGACTACAATAAATAAATTTTATATAACCATCCAATTATTGCTCTCACTTGGGCGTCATTTAATTATTCGGCGTACATCGTTCGTAGTAAGGCGAAAAACCTGTAAGACACTCGCATTATCTGCAAAAAAGAAAAATGTTAACAGAGACAATATTCACTCCTTATACCACTTGTCCTCTAACATCAGTCATGGTGCCACGCGATATGGACAAAATGCTGGTAGCTCGCAAATATGCAGTCTTCTGAGCTCGCACAGAAATTAAAATCAACATTTTCTTATAGCGAATTTCAGCATTGTACCATTCTTGATTGTACGCCCCTACGGCCACATTTTCACTCTGCAAAATTGCGAAAGTGCGACAGAAGTATAGAATACGATGGTTTCATATAATAATTGACTTAATTACGAACCGCTTCAATTAATTCTTGCGCAAACCAACAGATAAGAAAAACCTCAAGCATTGAGGTAAAAAGATATAACAACAACTTAAATAATATATCAGCGGGTACGCCTATAGTCATTTCGAAACCCAAGAAACAAATGATTAATGATGATGTCATGAAGTTCAAGATCAAAGGCAAACCGAACACATCATTCACCAATTCGGATAAACTGTTAAAGAAAAGGAAAAAGTTATCGAAGTAACGTCTGGTTCATAATTTTATTCTTCATCGGTTCATCGTGAATAAAACTCCATTAAGCCTAACAATCCACTCACTTCAATATCTTTTCATGGTAATCAGTAATGCCACCGATAAATTTTATATCGTTCTCATTCTTTTCTGCAGTGGCTCCCTCTGAATTTCCGCCTTGTATTTTGTAATTTTCAATAGCTTGAGCCACGTATCGGTAATGCATGATAATCTGAATGACCGTCGAAAGAAGTAACATATCGACTGCTGTCTGACCCGCACTAGCCGCATAACCACTTACACTGCTTGACACGTAAAGGACATAATATGACCAGTGGCCTCTAAACTCCCAAGGCAGCCAAATAAAATATGGCAGTTGTTGATGAATTTCTCGTAATTTCAACCAGCGGTTGATAATGAAATATTGAATTGCAGGAAACAGGTTATACAACCAGATCAGAACCATGCTGAGTGACGAGAAACTAATGGCCAAACGTGTGGATTGCTGAAGGTAATACGGCAGCGAATATTGTAGTTGTTCCGGTAAGGTCTTTGGAAATAACTCACTCAGGCGTTTCATGAGAGTGCACAGTTTGTTTCGCTTCGACAAGATAAAAAAGATTTTCGAAGAACTCACAAAAACAAAGCCCATGTAACTGCTTATCATTACCGCATCAACAAAATTCCCGCCCTTACGAGCTACTACCAGAATATTGACAAAAATCCAAACTCCGGACAAATTCATGTTTATGAAAGTGATGAAGAACATAAAATAGCTCTGGATAGCTGAATTGTCACGATTGTCGTCCTCTACTACACCGAATGGTTTAATACCGATAGTTTTTAAGAAAAAGTTAGAAACTTTGAAAAAGTCCTTAAATTCTGCACGACGGACCATTTTAAATGCTTTTGAGAATTTTCAACAGACACAAACTAAGCGAGACGCTTGTGCAGATCCTTTTATAAAGCATTCTTCGCATGACGTTAATACATTCCTATCTCCTTTCGTGCCTTTTTTAATTAAAATCGTCGAAAAGTTTTAATCAATTCAATAGATAATTGATTTCATAACAAAGTTGTTCCATAAATGCCGTTAATCGATTTAATTAAAATCGTCGAAAAGTTTTAATCAATTCAATAGATAATTGATTTCATAACAAAGTTGTTCCATAAATGCCGTTAATCGATTACCTAGGTCTTAAGTAAAGTTTCTAAATTATTGGAGGTCAAAATTAATTACGTATTACGAAACTGTTGCCCTCAGAGAGTTCCTTGGAATATATGACATCTTATAGAAAAATTATTAACCCAATTAATTTTAAATGAGTGGAAATAAATGTATTGCCAAATGCGAGTTCAAAATTTTACATCTCCCCAAAATTGGGTTTAACACCAAAACACATTCCCATTCTAGGACAAGCGAAAATTAACCGACTTTCTAAGTCGAGACCAAATATTTTACACAATCTGCAAGAACATTAATGGATATCGATTTAATACTTCAAAATTTATAACTATTTTTCAAATAACTAAAAAAATTATTTATCGTAGCAAAAATTAAACACATTTTAGAAGACACTAGAAAGTAAAACTATACAAAGTCACAAGTGCATATATGTATAGCATCTCTAAAAACATGTTAACACACATCAAAGTATGTGCGCTCCGACATTTTCCCATTACCACCCTCTGTGTAAAACTATCCAGACCCTGGAATTTATACGTACTCCATATTTATCTCACATGAAAAGAAGTCCATTCCATTCTGTCGACTGTTGGTGCATTTCATTGTCGTTTTTATAACGGATCATTTACCCAAACAACAAGAATAGTTATACCTGTTCAACTGTTTTGCTCGAGTGTTTTAGTAAGAGGCCGATGAGGAGGAAATTATTGCGTATCTATGCAGTTGGCAAAGTCAGTTGGCAACTCTATGCATGCTAAATATAAAGGCACGTACATCTATAAAAGCACGCATACACATACATACACATCCGCCTAGTTACAGATGGACATATATGTGCACATACACAAACATGCACTTGATTTTCAAACATGCACATACACACACGTTTTTATAAAAACACATACACTTGATTTTCAAATTGAATTTATGCGTTCGTGCCTAGAGAGAAACGAAGCTCTTCTCATATTCCCAGAGAGGGGTCCTGATGATGGGATGGCTTGACCACATCACTTCGACGGTTACCTTTAAGTGAAGTCAAGCGATTTGATTCAAAATGATTGTCAAAACAACTGACAAACAAACACGCACTTACCAATTTTTTACCAAATCGTACACAAATATCGAGACTCTCAAAACATCATCCGCCACTTAAGAAATACTGGATATTTGTTTTTTCTCTTTTCAGTATGAAATCAATATTTTGTGTAACGTTCTGTTTCCTAATACTAAATTATTATCATGTTATAATACTTTATTTATCAAGAATTTACAGCATTTACATCGTTCACCGAAACCTTGATGTAATTGTAAATTATTCTTTGAGCATTTTAAATAATTAAAAATTTAAGGATGCTTTTTTTAAAATAAAACAAATTTATTTGAGTTTTGCATTGAATTGACAGTTCACTTCAGGCGGAAATGGCAAAGGGATTGGGAGGGGGAGGGGAAAGTTGAAAGACAGTTATGAACACGACACTGAAGCACGTGTACTGTGTCACGTATTTCAGAGGCAAGGACAATGCAATTACCAGCACATCAAATTCCGTAAAAGTACGTGATAGCGTCAATATTCCGATGGACAACAGGGTTCGCAAAATCCTGCTCCCGACCAATCATCTAATCTTACATCTATCCACTAACCACCATTCATTCATTGAACTATCCATCGCCTTCATCCACACATTCATTACATAAATATTCATGAATTCATACACATGAATCTATATAATTTTTTTCGTTATATGATACAATTTCCGTTTATTTTAGTCACAATATGAGCGTATATTCAGCTAATACTGTTAGTTACTAAACTGAAGCCCCGAGGCGTAATAAATTTTGCCGCAATAGTGATGCGCATAAAGGCACTTTTGAAAAAAACTTTTGAACATTTTCGCGACGCAGTAGCAAAATATCGTAACAAGGAAAAACAAAAGAGCGTAGTAGTAATAAGATTACAAACTAATATTGTTCTTTTCATATCAAAAGTGGGATCACGTCATACTTGAAGGGATTTAATGAAAAATTAATATAAATCATTCTTAAAAAAGAATTTAAATATTGACCAAAAGTGTTAAGTCTGTCGTTTAGAAGGTCTAATAAAATTAAATGTGTTTACTTCTTGTTTTCTTTTAATTATTTCTGAATAAAATAGATTCAAAATAAAAATATTTGTTTACGTTATGTTACGATTTTTGGAATTATATCTCCCGTCCGATTCTTTGTTATTCAGTTGTGCTTGATTTGCGCTCATTACGACGCGTGGGGGAAAAGTTGCGGGAAATTGAATAAAAGGAAATTAATTGGCGGTTTTCCGAAAAAACAGTGGAAAAACTATTAATAATTTTTGATCATTTTTGAAGGCGTCCTAGTTACTGAATCCTTATTTGACCCCTCCAGTTAACTGATTCGCAGTCAAATCAACTCAAAGTCCGCTTCTTTTCATGTAGCATTTTAGTGTGGATGGGATAGTCCTTGAATGAAAGCAGATCCTCTTTTTAAATTGGCTTAGATGGACACTTATAGGTTATTTTTAGCTAAGTTAGCGTAGTTTTTCTTAGATTTTAACGACCTGATTTATTAATATCTTAAGTAATCAAACCAATTAAAAAAATGATAGTTGATTTATAATTTAGTTTGAAATGTCAGCGCTTTTTGGTGGCGAAAACGCAATTAAAAACTTATTCATAAACCTTGAAGTAGATAATTTTTGTGAAATTATGCGAGGATAAATGATTCAGTTTATGGCTATAAAACAAAATAATTTTAATCATTTTAAAATGTATTCACATACATTTCGAACTAGAAGAAGTCAAGTTCCAAATCCATAAGATGTTGACGAGATTTAGCTTTGCGAAAAAGGCTGTGCAAAATCCTTTTTCTCCATAAAAGCATCAGGAAAGACACCAAATAAAATGTTTTTGTAACGGGTAAATGATGCAATTTAATTTAATTTCTCACTTTTCTTCCATGGTTCATCCGTACGGCTTATCGTCGCCGATTTTCATCGCTGCAGGTGAAATGTTTTTGTATTGAATATAAAGATGATAGTAGTTTCTCTCACGTCTCTTCTATTTTGATCATCTTATCATAATTGTTCTGCAAAACAAAATATAAAAAGCCAAACATGAACTCACAAAGAATTAACTTAATAGAAAAAATTTAAAGGTCATCAATTTAAAAAAATTATTTATTGTTCAGATCGACAAAATATTGTAATAAAAAATTATAATCTTGCTAATGCAGTTAGAGCAGAAGCGTAAAATCAAAAAAAAAATTCTCTTATACTCCTAATAATAATTTCGTACATCCATATATTGATCTTGGAGGATTATTGGATCTAGGAGGAGTATAGAAAGAATTTAAAATTAATTTTTGAAAGAAAAAAATTTTTTTCCAAAAATCAATTTATTTTGAAATTATGTTTATTTCATTTGATAATTTATAGGATATAAATAATGAAGGAACTAACCACCACAATCCACTTTGAGCAGCATTGCTCTGTAATGATTAAGTGTAGTGATTAAATTGATTTTACAAAGAAGTCCTGTTGTTGTTGCTTCATGTGCTTCATATAGTTCTCTTCATTTCATTTTTCACTCGTACCCTTCCTGCTCTTTCTCGTTTTTCTTATATCTCTCTTTGTCTCCCTTTGTCTCTGTCTGCCTCTCACACATACGAATACAGCCATATGCACTGACATTGAACGAGAAAACTGTATCGCAAATATTCCGTTATTTCAATGAAAAGTTAAGAGAAAAACCAATAATTTATTGGAGCATAATTAATACGAATAATTAAGATAATTAATATGTACATATAACATTTTTTAATACATATAATATTTTTTAAGGCCGAAATTGCGGTCGAGAGGAAATTTATTTAATATTAAGTTTATATTAAACATTTATATAGGATGAAATTTTAATAAAGAATGGGAGAAGCTGGAACGATGACAAAAGACCGTTGGTAATTAAGAAAATTATACAAGAGGTCATTATTTTCAAGTTTGCCCAAACAAAAGCAGATTCAGTATAAAGGAAAAATGTTTTTCCAAAGACGTTGTAGTTACAAAAATGTTGTGAAATTAATACGTCGTAATGGAAATGTTTGGTATGCAAAATATTCCTACATTCCAATTATTTATTTTTGCTTATGATCGGTGGAAGCAATTCCTCATTGTTTATTAATTTCCATGCTTACGTTTTAAACCTTTCCATTACTATTTGTGTTATAAATAGTTTCGGTTGTGACGGCGATGAAAAAAGTTATAAAAAGGACAACAATGCTCCGACCCGTAATTACCTCCCTTTTTGTTGACATACGTTTCGTTGTCGTTTTTGTTTATATTCCTTTCAAAAGAGGAAATATTGAGCTAAAGTTAATTAATTCATTATTAAATTGGCTTAAATGTGCGGAGAACTCCGCACTTGGCTTAAAAGTACGGAGATAGAAGAAATGTTTATCGGAAATTTTTGTAATGTCGGTGTTTAGTAAATTCGGAGGCCTCCCTAAATTTGACGGTGTTTCAAAAAGTTGCCACTTAAGCCTCGAAAACGTGACGTCAAAACAGCCTGTAAAAAGTGATGTTTACTTTGAAATTATACCTCTCTTCAAATTCATTCATATTTGATATTTCTTTGATATCTCGATATCTCGATTTCTTCGATACATCGATATTTCGATAAAGATTGTCTAAATTTCGCCCTTTAAAACGGAAGAAGATACTCATTTTCAAAGCAAAAATATTACGAAATTTCTTATGAAAATGTTTTCCATTAGCTGTTTTGTTTCTTTCTATTTTCAAAATTGTATGTCAAATAAATGAATTATGACAATATTTTTGAAACCAATAAGTTTGCATTTATTTTTCTTTTTCTTTTCTTACCTCGCCATCTCATTCCTTGCCGTCCTTGCGCTGTTTAAGAAACGCTATCATAGTGAAGAACGATTTTTGATGATTTCGCCGACCTTTGATCATACGGTGAAAGGAAGAGAAGAAGGAAGGAAATAAAACAGGACATTTTAGTCATCACTTTTAAAATTTCAAAAGCGTTTAATGGAAGAGAAAGGAACAGTTAAATAACAAACAGTGTGAAAATAAATAGTCAAAAGGAAGAATCTGTCGCCAGTATTGCATACAAATTCTTAGCTCTCGTTCTATTACTTTGGATGTTTGGGTAAATATTATCTATTTTTGAATCAAAAAAATAAAAGAAGCCAAATAAAATAAAATATATCTGGAATATGGATAGAAAAAGGAGATATGCATTCAGAAGGTCACTGAATAAAAACGATATTTGAAGGGTTTGGAAATGGTAGATGCTCGTTTTACTTTTTTCTGTTTTTCCAAAAGGGCGCGAACTTCAATAAAGAAATTGTCACTACATACGCAGGAAACAGCCTTCTGGGAAGCAGATCGAATCGATGGAAAGAGTGAAGTATTTTGAATGTTTCCAAGAATTAAGATGAATTTTTTCTCTCACATTTTTTCTTAAGTTTTACCTTAGTATTAAATTTACTTAAAGCTATTTCAACACATAAAGTTTTTACTTGAATAATGAATATCTATGTCAAACACTGTCCCTAATCCTTCTTAGAATAATAGCAAGACAATATATCTCATATAAAATTGCATAAAGAAACGTACAATAACTCCTACGCCTTCTCCCTTGTATGTAGAAGAAACTACTTCTGACAATGTCTGACAAGCAGTATTTCCACAATACTAAAGAATGGTCAGAAGAACTGTCGAAGAAAGTGATGAAAGAAATGTCAAAGAAGTATTTATCAATCTGTTAAATTAACTGATTGTCAACTAGGTAATTACTAAAATATGGACTGTCAGTGTTTCGAAATATTATCCATTTTCTGTCAAACGCGGGGTAGAAAATGTCAGATTGTTTCGTTTAATAACAGAAGAAACTAGAAGGCGAAGAGATTTATGAAGCTATTTTGCTGTTTTTCTCAGGAATATGTACGAAAATATGCAATAAGTATGAATAAATTCTATAGAGTGCAATTCACAACGAAATACCAATATGAATATTTCAAAATACAAAAAGAACATTTTTATGTTACGACTGGGGCTATTTCTCCAAGGCACTTGCAAGAAAACCTTTACCTACACTTGATGAACAATTGAATCCACTTCAGAAAATGTGAGGATTCATTTTGAAAAAGTTTATATAATTATGCATGATAATGCAATATATGTTTATATTGTACTTTGTTATAATATCGCAACAACTACGAAGTCTATAAGATATAAACAAAATTTCTATATATGCGTATATATGCGTATATACTACATATATGTGTGTAAGTAAATATTAATGCACTTGAAGAAATTTCCTCGTTTTTGTTTATAGAGGTCAATTATTTCACATGGCAATTTTCATTTGAAAAGTTCAGTTTTCTATCGGGGAAAGCCACGAAATTGCAGTTTTACACGTAACGTAACTTTATTTCTTGTTTTTTTCGAAATTATCCTTTCGTAAATGAAAGTACATAATGATAATTTATTGACTTTGAATGATGCGCAACGAATATAGAAATCGTAGAATGTATAAATGCGGAAAGTTTCTAAAATAATACATTCATTAAGTAATTACTTTTCTCTCCCCCAAATTTCCCTCTTTTTTCCTTAAATTCGACTCATTTCAAAATTCCACGTTTCTTTCCTATAGTCGTCTCTACCTTGTTTCTGTTCTTCTTCTACCACTTCTCCCCATTTTCCTCTCCCGCCCTTCCTCCTTCATTTTCCGTGTCCTTCCTTCCATCATTCCTACCAAGCTTTCATCTTTACGTCATTCCTTTCTGGGCAAAAGTAACCAACTATTGTAAACTTCTTTATGTGTATTTGTAAACAAAATAAATAATGAACAAATAAATAATAATAAACGTAATGACAAAGGTTTCCCGTACGGGCAAACATTTTTGAAATTACATTCAGTAAAATCATCCATTCATTCATTGTATTTTCCTCAAATTTGGTTCGATTTTTTATAAGTCTATTAACATTCCTTGCTTTCATATAAATCATTATTTATCATCATGTATTCATATAAATCATGTTTCAGGCTTTAAAATCGATGGGACAGTTTGCATGAAATTTACGAAAAAAAAATTAAAATGTTAGACACAAGTATTTTTTCGAAATATTATCATAAATAATATTTTGCGTAATTAGAATAATCAATTATTATAAATTTGCATAATACTTTTTTTATTGACAAAGGAAACAGATAAATACTGCTTTAATTATTAATTAATTTGAGAGAAGGTGGTGGAAGTTCAAAAATAAATAATTTTTTTAATAAATGATAGAGCATTTGGCTAATTAGCCCTTCATACTCAAAAAATAATTTAACTTATTTCGTTTGAAAAGAGTCCATCTGTTTCGAACAATCGTCCTTAATAAATACTTTCAATAAATGATATTGGTTTGCGCTCGATTTTAGTCCCATTTTTTAAGAAGCATCGTTCGTTTTTATAAATCTCATCGAAGCAAGCAAAATTAGTATTCCAATAACTCCGTACACCTAGTTTTTTATAAAATATAATTGAGAAGGGATTTAAAAATCTAAACAAAATTTTTTATTCCTTTCATTCATAATCTACTTAAATTCATTAAAACTGATTACATCAAATATTTTCAAGATTTCTCAACAAGTTCCATTTTGGATGACAGATTTTAAATATTTAATTAATGATAAAAAATTATGAAAACATAAACAATGCAATAGTTCGACATTTTTTCTTTATTTCATGTAATGTTTTTCTGGATAAATTTGGATTTATCAGCGAATATTAATAAAAAAGTCAAACCAATCATCACTAATTATTACAAAATCAAATTAAACTGGATCTAATTTGGAGAGGATTAAATTAATGGATAAACAAATATTCTACCCTTTCTTCTTCTCTCCTTCCATTCTCCTTCAAAAGCATAGGAATGCTTTTAAAAATTAATCAGTTCATTTATTTCCAAGAATTTATTGAATTTGTGCATTTATTTTACCAAATTTAAGCCTTTAAATTAACTTAATTCACTAAATAATTATTGCTTTTAATACAAGTCCAGGATAATCCAATATTTACAAAATAATTGAATAATGATGGCAGAGTAGGATGACGATGGAATAATGACCAATGACTATAAACTGACATATTTACATGGCGTAAATTTTTATCAAATAATTGCTATTTGAACACCGTAATTCGTTTCGAGTTTTCTGTTCTTCTTTTACGGAAGAGAGAAAGATTAAAAAGCAAATATTAAAATTGATTGGCATGGGGATTTTACGATTTATTTTCCCCCAATTAAACGTTTTTGTGAGTTTTCATGTCGATAATAAACCAATTATGTAATACGAGCATATATTGAGTATTGTTTTTTTCAGCATTTTTCTATAAACAATAAATCGATTTTGTCTTTCATACGAATTCATGTAATTTGTCATATTATCACTTTAATACGTGATAAGTCACATCAATCAAATTTCAACGATTTATATTAATTTGTTTTAAATCTAGGACTGTTTGTATCAGAGAAAACACCTCATTTTTTAAACGAAAATTGAAACGGTTGCGGTCAGAAAATCATTTGTTCGCTAATTGAAGGGAAGCAAATTGACTTAAGATATATTACGAACTATTTCAACCTTTGGCGGATATGTAAGGGTCAAACTTTGGAGGATGTTTAAAGGATAGGTTAAGGGGCAAAACTCGAACACTTTTCGAAAGCCAAAATGACCAAATCCGAGTAAGATAAATTCAAAAATCGTTATGAAACATTTCGAAATTTTAAGGTCGTTAAAATCTTAAAAGATTTATAAAATTTGAAGAATTGATATTATTATTATATTTAAGCTTAAAAAATGCACAAAAATTCTAAAAACTAACGGAACCTCTTTGTCCTAGAAGTTATTGAATGTCTGATTTACTATCTTGTATATAATTATTAGTTATTCATGATGTTACTTTCACTAACGTCCTCTTGCAATATTTATTGCGCTATCGTTAATAAAACCATCATTATTATAATTGCAAGATATTTTATGCAAGATTACAAAAATATTAAACGTTTTCAGATTAAATTAAACGAAATTTAATAGACATTATTAAACCTAAAGAAAATATTCCGTGAGAATGACAACGAAACTGTTGGTATAAAAACGCTGAAATTTTGGTGGTCTATCACTAAAATACTTTCGCAGTGAAATCGAGATTGTTGGGCGGCTTATAAAAATGGTTCGTCCAATTAAGTTTCAAGAATTTTTCAAAGCGGCCAACTTCTTTTTTTATTATCTCGGATTGAAAATCTTCGATCTGGAGAATGAAAGGAATTCGACTCGACTTCGCGATATATGGATTTATTTACTTATTGTCCTTAACACGATGTTAGTCCAGTTGTGGATAATTACCAATGTTTGGATGGAAATGAAAGCGGGTCATTTAGTAGATGCAATAATGTTAAATTCTTATGTGGGCTATGGTTTTGTGAGTGTGTTTAAAGTACTCTATATTTGGTCAAGGCGAAAGGAATTATCAGAATGTCTGCGTTTTTTAACCGACCGGTTTCCGAAAACAGCGCCCCAACAACTAGAATACTCATTGCCGCAGCACATGCAGCAATCAACACGACTGACCATTAGTTTCTCAGCACTAAATATTACGTTGGTGTGGACGTACAACTTGTTCCCTTTATTGCAATATTGGATATCCGAACGATGGCTGGGTTTCCAAGAAGTGGGCCAACAATTACCCTATATGACATTAACGCCATGGAATTCGACGGACCATTGGTCATATTACGCTCTTTATGCTTTGAATTGTGTAGCTGGCTATACAGACATGGCTGGGCACACGGCGGCCGATGTTTTACTTTTTGCGTTAGTTATTCAAGTTATTATGCATTATCGATACGTAGCGCAAAGCATTGAGGAATACGAAATACAAGGCGGGCATTCGGAAGGAGCAACCGCAGAAAAGAGTGAAAATGATATGAAATTCATTTGTGATATTGCTAATTATCATGAAGAAGTCTTAAAGTAAATATCAATTCCTTTCAAGCAAAGCATTAAAACGGAAAATCAAGCTTAATACTTTTTCCCTTCTGCAGTTCATCCGAGCGCTTGAATGATATATTTGGTTTACCGCTATTTTTGAACTTCATGACATCGACTTTCATTATTTGCTTCTTGGGTTTCGAAATGACTGTTGGTGTATCGAAAGCCATTTTATTGAAATTACTTTTCTTTCTATTTTCTTCGATGACACAAGCATTTCTTATTTGTTGGTTTGCACAAGAATTAATTGAAGCGGTTTGTGATGAATATGTCGATTAGAATTTTGTGTTTCTTGAAAAGCCCCAAATTGCAAAAGAATAATTTCCCTTTTGTTCGATTTCTGTAGAGTGAGAATGTGTCAACCGCGGTATATAATCAAAAGTGGTACAATGCCGAAGTGCGCTACAAGAAAATACTGATTCTAATTTCTGTACGAGCTCAGAAAACTGCGTATCTACAGGCTACCAGCTTTTTATCGATATCGCGTTCCACCATGACCGATGTTAGTGAAGGGAAACAAAGAAAATGCCGGGAGGAAGAGCAAGAGAGCCAACGGAATTATTGGGATGAACAGAGGCCGGGCAGCGAGATCAAACTTCAAGTTAGAGGACAGTAAGAAAAAGTTCGGCATTAAATTAATCAAGTCAGACATCATCTCTCCAACAGCAGTTTAATTAAAATGTAGAACCAACAACAAATATATTGACCAACACAAAAGAGAAGAACACGAACAGTCTTGTCCGAACACGAACAGTCCGGTCTCAGAATTAGAATTAGCCCGACAGCGGGAAGCAAGTTCGGGTCGAAAGTTTTGGCAGCGAAATAGACATCAAACTTTTTTTCTCAATCTCCATAAGAGCCCATGTAATTTTGAGAGTTGAAGAAATGAAGTTGTATCTTGCTGTCCGGTCTCTGTTCATCGCATTATGTACAAATATATATTATTAATCCTCTTCTGTTTTTTGCAGATAATGCAGACATCTTACAAATATTTCGCTCTGTTGCGAACTATTTACGGCGAATAAGTCGGTTCGGGGATCATTGACTCTGTTAAATTTATATTTATCAATTTTTGACCATTTTTGACCAGAAAAGGATAAAGAATTAAACTTAAAACGCGTTTATCGAAGCATGGTGAAAATAATATTTTAAAACTTACCGCAGATAACTCGAAAAAAGCATAAAATAATGTCCTGCGAAACAAGCTATAACGCATTTTCCATTATGTTTGATAAGCTATGTTTATTCTAAACACCTTTGCATTGCTTTTTAGAACTTGCAGTTTTATCAATGATATATATATACATGAAAAAATAATAAAAGCGTTAGAAATAATTAAAGTACATTTTGAAGGGTGTTTTTTCTCTAATTCTTACTCCAAGTGTGAGAAGCGTGCGCATTAATATTCCATTTATTTGACTTATTTGTCGTTTTTTTATCGTAATTTAATGGAAGCAAAGAGGTCAAAATGGATTTACACAAAACAAATAAAATGTTTATTAAATCGTTTTAAACAGCTTTAAAAAAGCATGCTTATAAATCGTTTTCAAATGCTCTAGAAGTGTGAAAACATTTCGCATTTATTTACAAAAAAATCAAACAGCTTAGACAAATTTAATAAAGGATTAACTAAATACGACCAAGTTACCAATTAATCTTTAATATAATTTAATTCATCGAATTGCCAAAAAATCTATTAAATTAAATATATTACAGTCCTCAATCAAACAAGTCATACGTTGATTCCAAAGCTTTTTCTTCCATGAATTTTACCAAATTTTACTAAGTTTAAAAAATATATATATAAATATCAACTTTAAATTGTAACTCCAGCTGAAGCAGAAATTATGTTGAGATTCACCAAAATCAAAAACGATCGAAAGGGTTAATCCTGATTCAAACGCATAACCGTGATTTCAACGAATGTATTGCAATCAAAAGCGCTTCAACCTGAATGCAATTTCCTTTTTTTAAAGAAACCGGAAAACACAAAAACGGAATATATGAATCTTGTAACCCGATGCAAATCTGAAACACTGCAATAAATTAGTTAAATACAAGCGTTGGCAACTCCAGCCCTGCAATGTCGACGCCTGGAATGTGTTGAGCGCTTGAAAATCAGTGAATATTTCAGGAAAATTAATTGCCGTAAAACGAGGTGAATCACTGCAATCGCTATTCGCTATTTATTTTCAAGTAAACCAAACAAAAGAGAAAACAAATGGTGGCAAGAGTAATCGTAATAAAGGATTGATGATGGTGATGATGATGAAGTTAGCAGGGGAATATCCAAAGCATGTTACACAATCAAAATTGAAAGGCATCCACTGATAGAAAGGAGAGGTTAAGTGCCCCATCTATCAGAATATAGTTCCCGAATTTTCTGAAAAGTGTTTCAGGCATTTTTGAGCCTCTCACTATGGACCAACTATTCAAAAATGTAATGAATATATCTTGCATATTAAAAGAGTTAATTTGCAAAATAAGCAAATAATTCTGATTAATTTTAAAATACTAATGAACTGGTTTCACGCAGAGAATTCACGTGACTAGAAATTATAGTGTCGTAACCCTATTTATAAAATAACTACTCCTTCGCTCCAGTAAACTATTATCTCATTATCATAAATTATTTAACCTAGACTGGACTACAAACCAATTCCTGCAAACAATCGCCCAACTTCGTCTCTTGGCGAAAGCAGGTTTGAGTTCGAAAAGCAACACAGGTTAAAAAATCATTTAAAAGAAAATTACACTCAACGTAAATGTTAAATAATTTAAAATGCAACTACGCTTAATTCTGAAAAGTAATTATCTAGAGAAAATAAGGAGGCCATATGGAAGAGCAATTGATATATTGAAAAACATAAAAAAATTAAAAAAAATGCTTTCATCTTCAGCTTTTTTCTTCAGCTGGCAATGAAAAATTTTCACTTTGAATGGAAATCATTAATTCTTAGCATAAATGAAGACTAATGAACTAGACCACTTACCCCTTCCTATCCAATCCAATACCCTCCGGTTCTTTATTTACTTTATTTAGTTGATTACTTAAGAATTTTTCCAACATTTTCCGGTTCTCTCATTTGTCTTTTCCTGCTTCATTCAATCCCTTCAAATAATTTTCTTGTGTTTTCTATTTATCACAGCCCTTTCTTGTTAGACATTTTAAAGAATTTCGACTTCGTCAGTGCTTTTTCCCCTCCATTCATATTTTGTTTTCATTTTTAGCTAAACGTCTTGCCTCGGATTTGCTCTCTGTATTTTTAGCAGCCTTTCGTGAACATCATTCCCAACCATCTTTACCCTCATTTTCCACTACAAACCAGAGAGTTTAACGCACTTTAACTAACGCAAGGAATCAACTTGCACAAGCCATTAACTCAAATTTATTTATTTATTTTATACACTTCTGACGAAGGAGCTCGTTAAAACTTAGTTAAGGAGACCTATCTGTCCCTTTCATGAAAATAAATTTCAAGTTTCTTCCAAAAAAAGAACTTAAATAAAATGGAATCAGCTGAAAATAATTGCTGGATTGCCAGACTAAGAAATTTTGGAAAATTCGTTGAACTAGCTCTTTCCCGGTTTTAGCTAAAATAGCCTCACTGAGAAAAATGAGATAAGCAGAAATGAAAATTGCACTACAATTAGGGCGGTGAAAGAAGGGTAATTGTATATTTAACCGAACTAGTTTTCAT